>OZ007505.1:167469-233220 GCA_963931865.1 Axinella damicornis | reverse complement strand
CACTCTTGTTACACACTACACCACTCTCATACATACATAGCAACACAAACAGAAACACACACACACACACACACACACCTGCCATTTCCACCCCATCCTTCTCTGCCTCCTCCTCCTCTTCCAGCCTCACGTGGTGGGTCCCTCTCCTCCCGGAACACATGCCACGCCCCCTCTGTCCCAGCCAGTACGATGGCATGAAGGGAAAGTACAGCGGCTTAGCGACTCCATACTTTCCAGGACGAACCTCTTCAATGTACCAGGTGAGCACTATATAGAGTACTATGTCCACCACTAGCATGACCCACACCACCAAGAAACTCAGGTGGTCGTCCTCCACCTGCAAATGTGAGATTGAAGCACAGTGGATAGACTCAAGCCAGTACTGGGTTGGAGAATGGAGTCTGGGGTTCAAGGTATCTACAGTGCTATGTCTTGTACGGGACTATGGCCGGGGGACAGAGGTGTGTATATACTCACGGGTGTGGTCATGATGTTGCTCCAGTGAAGCCCCACCTGCTCCATCTCAAACTGGACCAGGTACGTGGACCCAAGGGCAAATGACAGGGGGGCCCAGAGGCACTGGAGGGGGAGGACATGCACACTGCTCACAGCACAGAGGAGGCATTACTGTAAGGGTTATCTAGATGCAGATCACATGACTGCCACATGACTATCACCGGTCACATGACTCACACAGAAGACGAGCAGGTAGGGACTGAGGTACTGCTCCTTGGGGATGAGGACAATGTGGGCGAAGAAGACCATGAAGTAGAGGAGAGCGCCCACACACGCAGCCAGGTTCGCATTCGTAAAGAATACACTCACTAGGAAGCTAGGGAGCAGGGGGAGGGGGGGGGGGGGGAGGAGGGGGGAAGGGGGGGAGGAGGGGGGAGGAGGGGGGAGGGGGGAGGAGGGGGGGGGGGGGGAGGAGGGGGGAGGGGGGGAGGGGGGGAGGGGGGGAGGGGGGGAGGGGGGGAGAGGTGGGGGGAAGAAGGGGGGAGGGGGAGAGGTTAGGGAGAGGAGGGGGAGTTAAATGAAACACAAATCAGAGAACGTATACATATTAGAGCTAAAAATCATGGAACACTAAAACAAATCTACAGGTACTGAAGGTGGTGTTGTAGCAAAGCTAAGTACAGTATGTGGCATCTTCTGAGAAGGGACGGGTGGACCATCACCGAGACACCACTGGTGGACCATCACCAGAGACACCACTGGTGGACCATCACACAGAGACACCACTGGTGTGCTAGTGCACACTTCAAAACACGCTTACCAGTAGCTGATCATGGCCATGGCATACGTCATGAGGTAAAGGAATAGAATGAGCCCGTTTGAGTACGCTAGGATGTTCCCTGCCTAGTAGGGAGAGGGAGGAAGGGGGGGGGGGGGAGAGAAGAGGAGGGAGGAGGGGAGGAGGGAGGGAGGGAGGGAGGGAGGGAGGGAGGGAGGGAGGGAGGGAGGGAGGGAGGGAGGGAGGGAGGGAGGGAGGGGAGGGACGGAGGGAGGGAGGGAGGGGAGGGACAGAGGGAGGGAGGGAGGGAGGGAGGGAGGGAGGGGAGGGGAGAGGGAGGGAGGGAGGAGCCGAAGGGGTGTGGGAGAGGGAGGGAGGGAAATAATGATGCTGGATGAGTATTGTTAACCTCGAGACTCCCCTAGGGATTGGACATTTCTCACCTTGAGTAAGATGGTGACAATGACGACAGAGACGGAGAGAATTGAGGCAGCTGTAATGAACCAGGAGGCCCTCAGGACACCCTCTCCCAGGCCCATCATCTTCATGTACTCCTTCAGTCGCAGCTCCTTTTCGTGCACGATGCCCCGCACAGTCATCGCCACCGGGAACAGCCAGGCAAAGATCATGGCCAGAGGAAACACCCACAGCATGGCACTGGTGAACCTGGGGGGGGGGGGGGGGGGGGGGGGGGGGGAGGGTAGGATGCGGGTGAGGAGGAAGGGAACAGGGAGGAGAGCAGATAGGTAGGGGGGAGAGGACGGGGAGGGAGTGACGGCTCACCTGTCATGCAAGAAGCAGGGATACGGCATCTGGTGAAGGTAAACACCAGGTGTTGCCACCCGGGTCCCGGACAGCTCCTCCACCAGCGCCCGCTCCACCATGTCCTGGAAGAAGATGAACCATGCATCCAGGTAGCGACGCTTCCAGCCACTGTTCTCAGGACCAGGGCGCCACACACTGCAGGGGTCAGAGGTCAGAGGTCAAACATGGGAACTGAGGTACAATATATGTGCATTACACCTGGCCCCAATAACAATCTAGTACAGCGATGAATTTGTGAGCCACCGACAGAGAACTACTTTCTACACATCTAGAATACCTCCCTGACGGATGTGGCCCAAGCCACAAGCGATGCAACATTGTGGCTACCCCCTACTATGCACAGGTGTTCACTCTGTTTCCTGTTAGGAAAGGGATTGTGATTGTAGAATACTATGTCAGATACTTCATTCTTAGGACTTCTGGGGTGAAATCACCCCTGTAGATCACCATGGCAAAGCAGTTAACCATGACAATGGTGACAGATGTCCAGTTATGATCATGACCATCCATGTATCAGCTAATATGCTAGTGGCTCATGCCAGCAGTCATACAATGGCAGCTAATATGGTAGTGGTTCATATCTAGCGGTTCATATGTTAGCAGTTCAAGAGAAAAAATCTGACCAACTGATACAGGATTATGGGCTCCTGCTGATAACACAGGCAACCTTACGTTTCTCTGATCGAGGTTGTGTCTTGGACGTAGGTCTGGTTCATGCGTATCCATACGGAGGCATTTGTGAAGTCCGAAGTGGGGGTATCGGGTAGGCCAAACACAATACCAGCTGCCACTGTCGTGATGTTGAGCTCTTTCTGGCGACCGTAGTCTGCAGCCAACTCCTCCAGGTCTTGAGGTGTGTTTACGGGCATGAACATGTCCCAGTCAAACTGTGCCAAGACATCGAGAATGTACTGGAGGGGGGGGGGGGGGGGGGGGGGGGGGGGAGGGGAGGGGGGGGGGGGGGGGGGGGGGTGAAGGTGGAGGGAGGGAGAGGCAGGGGGAGGGGGAGGTAGGGAGAGGCAGTGGGAGGGGGAGGTGGAGGTAGGGAGAGGCAGGGGGAGGGGGAAGGGGAGGTAGGGAGAGGCAGGGGGAGGGGGAGGGGGAGGTAGGGAGAGGCAGGGGAGGGGGAGGTAGGGAGAGGCAGGGGGAGGAGGGAGTGAAGGGGGTGTAATGTGGTTGTACTAGTTCCTATATGCATGCTGGGAGGAGAGGTAGATAGGTTGATAGAAAGATCTCTCTACCTCAGCAGTGGACCTGGCCGTGGTGAGTATGTTCCAGATGTTGCCAGTGGCGTTGGGGTCCAGTAGTGTCTGTGCCTGCAGGAGTGACCCCCTGTCCAGTGTCTGGTTCTGCTGGAAGGCTCTCAGGATGGCTGAAGTGGGTGTGTCTGAACCAAACGTTTGGTTGGAGTCATTCGAGAGGAGAAAGTCTATCGCCTGCAAAATCAAATTGTAGACTCATAGTCGCAATCTTAGGGTGCATTTAATTAGCTGAACCCCTAGTCTTGGCCCCAGGCCCACACCAACCCCAGGCGGATCGCTTCCAGTATGCGTGTTACTGGAAGTGATCCACGTTTGGGTCTGGGGCAGAAACTACCCAACTCCCAGAACTGAAAAGGACAACCTTCATGTCCTTTGGGGAGGAGATCAAGCTGTTGAGTGCGGGAAGTCCGTACGATATCATCCACAATTGTGCTATGGGGATGCTCCTGCCATCCAGGCTAAAATTGGGTAGCACAAATTTTGCATACAGTTGCCAAGCGACATTCAAACGTCCTCTCTAACACTGTTGCTAGGCAACCAAACATACCAATCTCATGTACTGCACTTGTGCGCTGTCCGCAGAGAAGTTGCCGTTGTCCAGAACGATGCTGGAGCAGTCGACAACCTGCTGCGATAGGCTGCGCATAAACTCCACAGTCTCAATGGTACGGTTTGCCTTCCTCATGATGCTCCGGGTCAGGTTAGTGTCCGGTGCGTAGAGGATCTTGAGGGCAATGGGGTTCTGCCGGGAGGCGGTGGCGTTGTTGGAAGTGTTGAAGACTCCCGAGTCACTTCCCTCAGTGGGTTGATCGCTGTACCTGCTCTGAGCTATAAGAGGTGGGTTTAAGAAGTGTACACGTTTAGGATGAGTGTGTACGTCTGATGTGTGGGTGCAAGTGTGTGAGGTGTTTAAGATCAACGTGTGTAGACTGTATGTTTAAGATGTGTGCGTATGTGTGACGTACATGCATGTGTTCAAGATGTGAGTGTGTTTAGACCTCAGTGCCTTCCTTATAAGGAAGGTTCAGAGTTCAAAACTAAGTTCTTATACAATGTTGCCAAGACCTTGCTGGTAAGAGTTTCCGAGTATAACGCGGTTCACTGTGCTCTGGAGCTCTCCAAAGTCTCCCCCGGACTCCCCACAGAAGAACTGTTCCCAGCCCATGGTGGAGTCGGAGGCGGAGGAGAAGAGAGATGATGAGTTTCCAAGCTGGAGCAAGGTCAACGCCTGGTTGAGGGAGAGGAGGTCGTTCAGTTCCCGCAGCTGGTCCAGGGGTCTGCACCCCTGGTGTGTGGTGTGTGGTGGTGGTGGGGGGGGGGGGGGGGAGTGAGAGGTGGAACTTGATTAGCAAGCTTGATCCTATCTGCTTTGAGAACACCTGTCCAGGTAGAACTACACTGATCTATCCAGTGAGCTAGCTGTACCGAGAAGAGTTGCTCCCTCAGCTGGTCTGTGAGAAGGGAGAAGTCGGAGTTGTTGAGGCTGCACAGTGCAGAGGAGACCTCACTCTGGGTGTGTGTGTGTGTGTGGGGGGGGGGGGACGGGACAGGTGCATGATAATCACAGTGGTGAATAATGGTCAGATGGTTGCGGGGGGACAGGGGTGTAGACTTCATCATTCTACCTTCTTTCGCAACTTTGTACCCACTGCCAGCAAATGTTGTTGAGACTACTGGTTTTAAAGTTCAATTCCACTAGTAATATGTTTTGCCGTAGGAAATAGACAGTTTTGATACAAAAACGCCCTTGTGTGCCCCTATTAATTTTGTTCTCTGTTGCGTTAATTATTATCTGTATCATGTATCAGTGATGCCTGCTTATAATATTTTATTGTTGTCTCTGTGTACCTCTTCGGTTCCTTTTTTGCTTATTTCATTTCTTGGAAATACATAAATAGGAACCTTCCTTCTGTATGAACCGTTCTTTTGTGGATAAAATTTGCCAAGTCAAGCTGCTCTGCCATCCCTACACCTGGTAATGGCTTTTATCACTGGCATTTATTTAATTATACCTCTGGAATTCCTACCAAACAGACCCAGTCTGACCCACCCTCGTCTCTAAAGGATTTCCATATCTAATTCAGTGACACCTACAATGACCAGGACTACAGCTTGAGGAGACATTACTGTGGCATTATTCGACTCACAGAAGAGACATTGTTGGCAAACTGCACAAGCTGGTCGAGAGTGGATGAGTCGGAGCAGAGCAGCAGACGCAGGCTCCCGGGGTTCAGCAATGACCCTGCCAGTGCTCCACCCCCCAGACCAGTGAGGAGGGAGGGGGAAGTGAGGGAGGAAGGCTGGAAGGGAGGGAAAGGGAGGGAGGGAGGGAGGGAGGGAGGGAGGGAGGGGAGGGAAAGGGGGGGGGGGGGGGGGGGGGGGGGGGGGGGGAGGGGAGGGAAAGGGGGGGGGGGGGGGAGGGAGGGGGGGAGGGAAGGGAGAGGAAGGAGTGGAGTGAGGGGAGGGAGGGAGGGAAGGGAGGGAGGGAAGGGGAGGGAGGGGAGGGGGAGGGGAAAAGGGGAGGGTTAGAGGGCAGTAAGTTTCTAGAACGGTAACAGATACTATCAGATAGACAGACAGACAGACAGACAGACACACACGATGAGTACTAGAACCTCCCCTGCATGGGCGGGGCGAGGTTAATGAATGCAGTGCAGGAGGTTCATGCACTCAAAGCCAAGCAAGGCATGATTAACCCCATTTCTTGTGTGTGTGTGTGTGTGCGCCTATTAGGTCATCAACCACCCGACAGACAGGAAGGAGAGGGTTCCAATTCCTGGCAGAACTTCCTGGCTAACAAAGAGTACAGCAACTATTGTATGGCTTACTGTAAACCATACTCATCATGACTGAAACCTTTCCCACTGGCACACTTGTACAATGAGTGTGCATTTCTTCGGCCCTCCAATCTTTGATAGTCATGGTACTCAGCTGGTATATACATAGGAGGTGGGTGGGTCACACCACTCAGCTGGTATACACATAGGAGGTGGGTGGGTCATACCACTCAGCTGGTATATACATAGGAGGTGGGTGGGTCACACCACTCAGCTGGTATATACATAGGAGGTGGGTGGGTCACATGACTCCTCATGTGCCTACCTGAGAGGCAGAGATAGTGGCTCCCATGATCGCGTCAGTTATAGTTCTGTTCAGACCAATGCTCGTCAGGAACTGCTGAAACCCACTTGGGTTACTTAACAGGCATCTCAGAGCAACTTGGTCTGGTGTGTGTTTGTGTGTGGGGGAGGGAGGTGGGAGGTAGGGCTGTGTGATAATCGTAATTTACCGTTTATCATGATAATATTCTATTATCGTGAAGATATTGGAGATCCATTATTGTGACGATGACACTTGTGACATTTTAGTTTCTCGAATAGCATAACAACTGCTGTGAAGAACTAGTCTCCTCCCAGACCCTCATACGCGTGGAAGGGTCTGGGCACGAGACTAGTCTCCTCCCAGACCCTCATACGCGTGGAAGGGTCTGGGCACGAGACTAGTCTCCTCCCAGACCCTCATACGCATGGAAGGGTCTGGGCACGAGACTAGTCTCCTCCCAGACCCTCATACGCGTGGAAGGGTCTGGGCACGAGACTAGTGAAGGACATGCTAACCACTCCACTAAGATGTGTTCTATATGGACTAGCCACGTCAATTCTGGAAAAAGACATGTTAATGTTGTCACGTCTGAAGTAGTTTCCCATAGTGAGATGATTTGTCCATATTATCACGATAACAGCTTTTCCCATTATCGCCCAGGCCTAGTGGGGGGCGGACATGTAGATAGTCTTCATTGCACAATATCCTGCACTTTCCTTATCACTGCTACGTGGGGAGCCCTTCGTTTGACTACTCCAATTACACAATTTTCATTCACACAACATTCATGGCTACCCCAATGTATAAGATACTGTACTGACCTTGGCTCTGGCAACCCAGCCAACGTGTGTTGATGTCGGTACAGGCAGTCTGTGTGCTGAGCGCCCTCAGATTGGAGCACACCTCCCTCCAACTGTCATCCAATGATCCTAACTCGTCCAACATGGCATACAGCTTATTAACACTGCAGAGAGAAGGGTCAAAGGTCACACACACATACACTCTAGCATCCTTCATCTACACACGCACGTTGCATTCGGATACTGAGGCATGTCACTGATGTCATCAGTACTACCGCCCCCAAGATCACACATAAGGGTCTGCATGAACGGTAGCGACCCGGCCGAAGGTAGTGCATTGGCACGGTAGATAGCTGCAGCAGAATGGCACAGATAACTTGATGCACTGTTAGTAAATTTGTGTGATCAATATTTGTTTGATAAACATTCAGCACTTACCATCCCGGTGGGTGTGTGGTGGAAATTGTTGTTTCAGGATGAGTATGATGAGGAAGAGGAGCGCTGGCCACAACACCTCCAGCAGCAGGAATACCTGTGCCGAGGAAGAGAGGGCTTTGGAGGCATGGGTGGGACGGAGGGTTCATTTTTATGTAGTCTATCACATCTACAACTTAGATATCCGATCCCCTTGCAGTCTACTCACGGGTAGGCGGAAGCTGCATCTCTCCTCGCTCCTGCACAGCCGGGGCCGCGCCCACAGCCGTACGGACCCGGTTCGCCACTTCAGCAGCGCGTTCTTCCACAGCAGCACTGCCAGCAGTCTAAGCTGGCGCGCTACCCTCATCACGCAACGGAAATTCGATCCTTCCTCGAGCAAATCTTTCAGTAGATAGACCTAACACGCCTCTTCGAAGCTAGCTAGCTGCAGCAACAGTGAAGCTGCATAGGTTTCAAGTGGTTCAAGTGGTTTCAATGTGGTTTGTTTATGTACTTCGCAACCGGTAATAAATAATACGGACGGAACCATGTGACCGGAAATTAGTGCAAGGTTCTACTCTAGTCTCGTCTCGTTCCCATGGCCCAGACCTGGTACCCGATCCGAATGAGCACGCGCTCTCATCATGCGCGTGCCAAAATAATTATGCGGCTGAATCAAGTTTAAATTTGTCGCATAAATAGACGCAGCGTATGTATACAACCATGTTTTGAGTGAGACTCGTCTGTGTTGCACTGAAGCTCCATCACTGCATCGAAGCGATCTCTACTGGAGGGGTCAGGTGAACCACACACCTCTATCGTTGCTGTACATGTAGATATTAGATCATACACATGATTACAGCCTCTATGGTACCACACCACTCTTACTGGTGCTGATTCTTGAATTGCTCTCAATGCAGTCAAACTGGCGGAGTCCCAAGATGCCATTGATGCAGCGATCCAGTCTGCAGAATCCCTGATCGCCAGTCTCCTGGACCGCCCGTCGGTCTCACAGGGAACACCCACTGAGGTGATGTGTGTAGCTGTGGTGTAGCTCAATCAATTCGCGCAACTCAATGATTTATTAATTTCCACCAGACTCAAACTGATCCTGAGATGTCCCTGTTTCCACGGCAACAGTATTTTGTCCTTCCCTCCACCACACCGGATGCGTCCCTCTCCATCACAACCCTGGGGACGGCCTCGCTCGGCCCTGCCCACCTCACTGCCAATGCCCATGTGGTGCCAGGACCCCTTCTCATGGGGATTGACTCACCCAAGGAATCGCTGAATGCATTCGGTGAGGGGAAGTTGATATAATGCTCTGCAAAACCATTACACAGCTTGTGTTAAATGTTGGCCCTATTGAGTCCTATATCTGTATCTCTATCTATCTATCTATCTATCTATCTATCTATCTATCTTATCTTGCTCAGCTGGTGCAAAATATTGGCCCTATCTAGTCCTATATCCGTCTGTCTGTATCTATCTAGCTATCTATCTATCTATCTATCTATCTATCTATCTATTATGTCTCTCACAGTGACTAGGATGTCCGTGGCCAGCATGCCACACCCTCCTGACTATGACACTGTCTACCGCATGCTCAGGGAGGTAGGCAGACCGTAGTCAAACACCTCCTCATTTGGCAGCTGATTGCCTGTGGCTGAAGGATCGGGCTATTGTGTGCTCAAAGACCCTGCATGTTCTTGATCACAGTAGTGGTTGTAGTTCCACAGGCCATGCTGATGACAGAGTACATGCAGCTTAGCAGTGTCCAATACCAGTTGACTGTTGACAGCCTCAGTTCAGTTCACTGATTAGTTACTCAGGCCTTTAGCCTCGTTCCCAGGCCATCCTGCCATCCAATATTCCGTTCCCAGGCCATTCTGCCATCCCATATTCCATTCCCAGGCCATTCTGCCATCCAATATTCCTTTCCCAGGCCATCCTGCCATCCAATATTCCGTTCCCAGGCCATCCCACCATCTAGTCTCGTTCCCAGACCCTCCCCGAAATGCGGAAGAGGGTCTGGTGTTCTGTGCGATATTTCTTGGTGCATGGGGCGGGGCTATACGGCATAAGGAATGTAACTGTATGTCCTCTCCAATGAAAGCGCACCTAACACTCTTCTTATAAGCTTACTACTGTAGCAGCGCATTTGGTCCTTCACGAGGGACACCAAAGGGCTAACAACAACATACAGTTGCCTTGCGCTTGTACAGAATTCTTTCTGAGGTTGTCAAAGATGAGTGGAAGGGTCACGAAACAGATTTCCCCACACCAGTCGGCAAGATAATCAATTTGGCTTACTGCCTCAGCTTGCTCTTCGGTAGCCTGTCGTATCCATTTCACTGACCTACCATACGTACTAGCTACACTGCACTGTTACATGTACTGTACCTATGACTTACGCTGATTGACTACGTCATTCACGTTCTGCCATCTGATTCGAGCTTTAAAACCCCAGAGCGACCACGCCCCATGCGCCAAGAAATATCGCTCAGAACACCAGACTGTAGCAACAGGAATCAACTCTCCTTTCAAACGACAAACAACTGTACAATACACAAAGGTCATGAGGTTCTCCGTATACTATCCATAGTGTAGTCCGTATATTATCTCATCCGCTACAAGACCCTCTTTCTGCGTTTTGGGGAGGGTCTGGGAACCCATCCAGTATTATGTTCCCAGGGCATCCCACCATCCAGTATGCAAACCCCCCCCCCCCCCCCCCCCCCACACACACACACACACACACACTCATCCCACTTAACTTCCTCCCATTTCACACAGCGGGAGAAGGACCTGGAGGTGGCGGCCAAGATTGGGCAGGCTATCCTACAGAGGAACGAGCTCCTGGAGGCGGACCTCTCCTCCACTGTGGAGGCTAAACTGCACGGTGAACAGCAGGTATCAGGACAATGGGTGGCCACACCCACCTTCACACTGTGCTACTTGATCTGCAGTAACTGTTTGTGAGACGTGATATATATCAGGTGGCCCTTGCTCCCTCCTCCCCTCCTCCCCTCCCTCTCATTCCTCCCCTCCTCCCCCTTTCCTCCCTCTCCTCCCTATCTTCCTCCAACTTCCCCCCCCCCCCCCTTCCTTCCCTTCCTTCCTTTCCTCCCTCCCCTCTCCCCCTCCATACCACTTCCCAGGTGGCACAACTTCGTTATGATCTGGTCCAGAAGGAGGAGCTACTGAGGCTGTATGCGAGGGATGCAAAGGAGAGGGAAGGGGAAACGGAAGTGGAGGGTGGCAACCCGGAGTGGGTCCATGTACTGACGGAGGAATGCAGGGAACTGCGAGAGTCCAACCTTCAGCTGAGGCAGGAGGTAGAGGAGTATGTGTGTGCTGTGGGTGTAATGATGCTGTAACTGATTGTTGTGGCTGTGTTAGTGGTGATTGTATTGGTGGTGGCTGTTTCATATCCCTTATAGTTGAGCCGCTTTTCCCCTCCCTTTTCCCTCCCTCTTCTCTCCTCTCCCTCCCTCTTCTCTCCTCTCCCTCCCTCTTCTCTCCTCCCCCTCCCTCTTCTCTCCTCCCCCTCCCTCTTCTCTCCTCCCCCTCCCTCTTCTCTCCTCCTCCTCCCTCTTCTCTCCTCTCCCTCCCTCTTCTCTCCTCCCCCTCCCTCTTCTCTCCTCCCCCTCCCTCTTCTCTCCTCCCCTCCCTCTTCTCCCCTCCCCTTCTCCTCTCCCCAGGCAGATCACTTACGGCATGAGACAGCAGAAGTAGAACAGAAGGAGAGAGACCTGGTTCATCAGTGCCTTGTGCAGTTCAGTACGTCAGTGTCACTCAATGAATGCACTGTGACACATTGTAACCCATTTTGCATGCTGCTCCCCTCCCCTCCCCCTTCCTCTTCTCCCTTCCCCCTTCCTCCCCTCCCTTCCCCATTCCTCTTCTCCCCTCCCCCCCCCCCCACCCTTCCTCTCATCCCCTTCCTCTTCTCCCCTCCCCCCACCCTTCCTCTCATCCCCTTCCCCCTTCCTCCTCTCCCTTCCCCCTTCCTCTTCTCCCCTCCCTCTTCCTCTCCTCCCCCTTCCTCTTCTCCCTTCCTCCTCCCCCTTCCTCCTCTCCCTTCCCCATTCCTCTTCTCCCCTCCCCCCCTCCCCCCCACCCTTCCTCTCATCCCCTTCCTCTTCTCCCCTCCCTCTTCCCCCAGCGGAGGCAAAGCAGCGGCTCAGTGACCTCAGGGAAGAAGCAGAACAGAAATCAGAAGAAAATTTCGTACTACAGGTAACATCATTCTATTGATCTCCTTACCATACAGCAAAGAAAGTGTTGTTTACCTCTGACCAGCCTGAGAGAGTACCAGCCTGAGAGTGTACTAGTCAGTATAAAGGCCTTCAATGTCCGTTACTGGAGTCCAGATTTTGCTCTGGGCTGCTATTTTCCCCTCCCTGTACTAAATGCAGATCATTTCTTGGTGGTACACTATCGTGTTTGCTTGTTCCACTGCAGAGCAAACTGAAGGACTTGAACGCTAGCTACGAGGAGCAGCTCCTGAAGAACCAGCAGGTAAACCCATCTCGATAGTGTCCATGCTAGAACGTGACTCTCATGACAACTTTGCAGACTGTGTCCAGGGCTTGTAGGGGATGTGAAAGACCAGCAGTCTGCTAGCTACGTGATAACTATGTCTCTTCTCTCACTTTGGGTATTAAATTACTTTCCCAGTGGAACATCTTGTTGTTTTGTACAGGATTAGTAGCCTCGTTCCCAGACGAACGCCTGGGAGGAGCCTGCATGGGAACGAGGCTGTAGGATTAGTAGCCTCGTTCCCAGACGAACGCCTGGGAGGAGCCTGCATGGGAACGAGGCTGCAGGATTAGTAGCCTCGTTCCCAGACGAACGCCTGGGAGGAGCCTGCATGGGAACGAGGCTGCAGGATTAGTACCCTCGTTCCCAGACGAAACCCTGGGAGGAGCCTGCATGGGAACGAGGCTGCAGGATTAGTAGCCTCGTTCCCAGACGAACGCCTGGGAGGAGCCTGCATGGGAACGAGGCTGCAGGATTAGTAGCCTCGTTCCCAGACGAACGCCTGGGAGGAGCCTGCATGGGAACGAGGCTGCAGGATTAGTAGCCTCGTTCCCAGACGAACGCCTGGGAGGAGCCTGCATGGGAACGAGGCTGCAGGATTAGTAGCCTCGTTCCCAGACGAAACCCTGGGAGGAGCCTGCATGGGAACGAGGCTGCAGGATTAGTAGCGTCGTTCCCAGACGAACGCCTGGGAGGAGCCTGCATGGGAACGAGGCTGCAGGATTAGTAGCCTCGTTCCCAGACGAACGCCTGGGAGGAGCCTGCATGGGAACGAGGCTGCAGGATTAGTGCAACTGGAACCAGCAGTTGTGACTGTAATAGACAGACGGCTGCTTTAACTGGTTAATTGCTTAATGACGCCATTTGGTGTCATACAACTTTCAGCTTGTCACGTCACTTCCAGCAGTGTCCTTAGGACTTGCATTAGGTTCTGCACCAGCAGAAAGGGTGGAGGAGGTGGGTGCATGGGCTTCAGTGCTAGGCTGAGATAACATGGCTTCTTCTGGGCTTGGCTGTACAGTAGAAAGGTGTTGGTTGGCACTGGGTGGGCCATTTCTCTCTTTTGAGTGAATGGGCTTCATGCCGATCACAACGGACAGGTTTGCTCCCTCCCTCACTCGTAGATGAGGGGGGCACAACTAGCTAATAATATGTCGCACTTTCGTGTGTCTGCACTGATAGTTTTATTCGCATGCACCTGAGCTTGACTGACCCCTTGCAGATGGTGGAGGTTTGATGGCATGTTGGCACACAATTGTATGACCCGTATGATGCAAAGATGTATGTACATGACTGTATACAAGCGTGAATAGTGAGATGACGTGGGTGGATTTAGGAGATCAAAGTCTGTCCGTGAAGTCCCTCCCCCTCCCTCCCTCCCTCCCTCCCTCCCTCCCTCCCTCCCTCCCTCCCTCCCTCCCTCCCTCCCTCCCTCCCTCCCTCCCTCCCTCCCTCCCTCCCTCCCTCCCTCCCTCCCTCCCTTTTTTGAGCACCTTCATTGACTCCATGTGCAGTAAATACAGGGTTACAATGAGGGGGTGGGTATTCCAAAAATGCCAGGAAAATCACATTGCGCACTAGTGCTGGGCGATATTGAAATTTTGCATATCGATTATTATGTCGATATAATATTATTGGGTAGTGGGTTGGATTGGTATCCAGTAGCATACGGCTCACACAACTGTACATTTTCACATACATGTAACAATTGACCAAAACTGAAACAGCATATGTGAAAGATATGCACTCGATAATTGCCATATGGATTCGATATCGGTTTAAAACGATATATCGATATTAAGTAAGCCGTATTGATATTGATATATAGATGGACGATATATTGCAAAATCAATGTATTGTCCCAGCTCTATTGCGCACACACTTTGGACCACCACAGAGGAAGCTATAGAGATACATTATAAAGACAAACGGCTCGAAGTTACTCTGTTCCTAATCCCTCCCCTACCTCCTCCCTTCTTCCCCCCGTCCCTCTCCCAGTTGTTGGACGATAGTGAACTTCTGAAGGAACAGTTGGTGGACGCACAGGAATCCCATTCCCAGTTGACCAATGAGGTAAGAACATTGGGACATGTGATTGTCATGTGAACTGCAGCAACAGGTAATGGTGAACATGATGTGAGCATCAGTTAGTATATCACATAAGCAGACCATTATGTCATGTGACCTGATACTGGCGTGCACTGTAGGTATCAGAGTGGCAGGAGAAGTACGGGGAGTGCTCGGCCATGCTGAAGGTGGCGCAGGATGAGGTAGCGACCTTGAAGGAAACATCATTGCAGCGGTGAGGGAGACTGCACTGCCAAACTCAGTATGATAGACCAACTCATTTCTCTCGTTTGTTTGCATGTAGGTTGACTGTAGGAGGTGACGGCAGTTCAGATCAGCTTCCAGCAATTGTTGAGGTGAGATGCAGCCCCTCCTGGCTACATCACCATTGCCCTCCCCGCCACTCCCCCCCCCCCCCCCCCCCCCCCCCCCCCCCCCCCCCCCCCCCCACACACACACACACACACACACACACACACACACACACACACACACACACACACACACACACACACACACACACACACACACACACACACACACACACACACACACACACACACACACACACACACACACACACACACACACACACACACACACACACACAGCATGAGTCAATAGTGATGGAGATTGAAGAAGTTCTGAGGAAGGAGATCATTGCTGCCAGCACCCTCCCGGAGAGACCGAGGTACGTGTGCATGTGCATGTGAGGTGTGGGTGGGTGGGGGGTCTGGGGGGAGGCTATAAGACTACCAATGTTCTACACGCTTGCTGCATCCCTCATGTTTGCCAGCAAAAATACCTGTGTATGTCAGAGCATGTACGCTTGTATGCTGGTGGCTGTGCAGTGTCTTAGGTGGCTGGTTAAGTCCAATGCCATTGACTGCTGTGGCATCCTCTGAACACAGTGAATGAACATCATCTGTTACTGTATAATAACTCCTGCACTCTGTCATGATTGTAAACAGTGCCTGATGTTCTAGGCGTGATCTAACCACACCCCAGGTCCCCCAATCACTATGCTCGGCAACGGACCATGGTTGTCATGGAAACTGTGAAGGCAGCCACCCTTGCCATGAGTCGTAAGCAGGAGAGGCTAGCGGCTGAAGCTGAGCGGATGAGGCAGGAGACAGGAACCACTCAGCCCGGGGATGGTACCACCCCGAGGTCAAAGAACCCGCTCAGTGTGAGTACTGGTGTTGGAATGGCAGCCTTCTCCCCCATCTCCGCCAGCTCCCCACACGAGGCCCGGTCTCGGCAGGCTGCGAGGGGTGTGTCAACAGGAACTGGGGCGATGTCACCACTCTCCCCTTCCCCCAGAGAAGCACACTTTCCAAGGAAACCACCCTCACCCGTATTCTCTGATGCAGGCAGCACCATATCTCTGCCGGATGAGTTCATGCGATACCGCAATCAGCCCTACATAGCTCCCGAGAAGCTCCAGATCGTGAAGCCTCTGGAGGGATCAGTGACGCTGCTGAAGTGGAAGCTGCTGGCTACCCCACAGCTGGGGGGAGCCACCACGTTCTTCTCCGATGCCTCACGGCCAGGGGTGCACATGAAGGGCTGGAAGGCTGCAGGCATTGTGGATAAGAAGCAGCGACCTTCAGCAGAAACTACAAACAGCCATCTTAGTGTGGGCACATACTCTGATTTGCGTCAGAAGTCCATGAGCACTACGGACTTGTCTTCCCTCAATACCACCTATCCTCAGGGCTCCTTGAGGAGAAAACTGTCAAAAAGGGAGAGGTTGATTTGCACCAAGGCCAGCCAGCTGAATGTCACGGTGGGGGGAGAGGGTGGGCTTGGGATGAACGACATCACAGACATGTTGCCAAGACCTGAGCAGAGGACTTCCCACGACACAAAGCATGTGTCAAGCTCACACAGATCGAGAGAAAACAGAACAGGAAAGCAGCAGGAAAGGACAAAGAGTCAGCAGGACAGGACAAAGATACAGCAGGACAGGACAAAGACTCAGCAGGACAGGACAGCGGAGCAACACCAGGAGAAGTCTTCACTGTTCAAGCAAGTTGGAAACATCTTGGGCTCTGGCCTGTCTCGTTTTGGCTTCTTGGGAAGAAGGGAAGAGGAGGAGGAGGAGGAGGAGAGGGATGAAGAGAGGGATGAAGAGAGGGATGAAGAGAGGGAGGAAAGTGGCTCAACTGAATTCAAGCAGAGTACAGATGTCGGCCTGGCAGGATTGCTGTGACATCACTTATGTCACCACCTACCAAACTGCACTGACATAATGTTATTATATCCAGGTAGTAAAGATCAGTAGGTATCTATGATATTTTTCTATGTGCACTGCCACAAGAAAATATAAACATCTTGGCGGGGGGTACGGGTACGCAGCGGAATCTAGTCAAACTCGATTAGGATTTGCTGTTGCACTGTCAGCAAAATCGCAATGTTAACGATATTCATGGTCACAGTTAATATTACAGTCGTATACTTAGTAATTTGCACTTGTATTGACCAGCACTATGCAGGTTTGACCCGACTCGCTTCCGCCATGTGTGGCCCGCGAGACTTGGGCTAGGCGGTGAGATCTCTTACCGGCTGTTCCCTGTCCCGGCCTCTCGATCCCAGGTATACCACCTTAGCTTAGGTTATAATTAGTAGACGGATGACAGGCGATGTTTTATTCATGCTTGAGGAATGAACTGGATGGTGTACTAAAATGATCTTTCTTTTTCTCCGCTTACATTCAGGAAACGGAGACATGACTGTGAACCTAGTCCACTGCCTGAGGCGAAGTAGCTTGGCAGGCTGTGTACAGACTTTGATTTCTCGGTCCATTTTACGACCACCTGTCCGTTTCCTCACAGTCCCCCCTGGGACTGCCTACAGCGGGAGGGGTGTGGTAGGAGCCGGTCTGCTGCTATTGGGGGCTGCCGGGGGGCTAACTGTCTGTCACTCTCGACTCCGCGGCCGCCAGACGGCAATATGTGCCCAAAAGCAGGAGGAGAGGGTGAGGGCAGGTCATGTGATCCAAGGCCTGCCGGAGTTCACTCTCAAAGACATTGCGAAACATAAGACGGATGAGACTGGTATCTGGGTGACCTTTGGTGACGGTGTGTACGACATCACTGAGTTCCTTCATCAGCATCCTGGGGGCAGTGAGAAGATCATCCTGGCAGCAGGCTCATCCATTGAGCCCTACTGGGCAGTGTTTGGCGCTCACAACACTGATGAGGTGAGGGAGATCCTGGAGGAGCTGCGCATTGGAAACATTGCACTGGAAGACAGAGGCAAGAAAACCACAACCAAGAGGGAGGGGCCCTATGCTAATGATCCAGAACGCTCCCCTGTCCTCAAGATTAACACGAGAGAGCCCTTCAATGCTGAAACCCCACCTTTGCTCTTGACTGAGAGCTTTCTGACTCCCAATGATCTATTCTTTGTGAGGAACCACCTTCCAGTGCCCCAGGTCAATGCTGAGTCGTATGTCCTTGAGATCAGTGGAGAAGGGATGGATCGGGTGAACCTTACTCTGGAGGATCTGAAAACAAAGTTTCCCAAGCATACTGTTACAGTCACAATCCAGTGTGCTGGCAACCGGCGAATGGACCTAGCTGATACGAAGCCTGTGAAGGGGATTCCGTGGACAGGTGGTGCAATTGGCAATGCGCAGTGGAGTGGAGCACGCCTGAGGGATGTTCTCCTGTCCGCTGGGCTCAAAGCAGAATCTGGCATCCAGCACATACACATTGAAGGCTTGGACACCAACCCCCTCACTGGTGAGCACTATGGTGCCTCCATTCCTCTAGAGAAGGCAATGGACCCAAGAGGAGACTGCCTGCTTGCTTATGAAATGAACGGTGGTGAAATCCCCCGAGATCATGGGTATCCTGTGCGGGCCATTGTCCCAGGAATAGTAGGAGCACGAAATGTAAAGTGGCTGGGTCGTGTAATGGCCAGCAAGGAGGAGTATGGTGGCTTCTGGCAGCAGCTGGACTACAAGGGATTCTCCCCATCCGTCAACTGGGACACGGTTGATTTCTCCTCTGCTCCTGCTATCCAGGAGCTGCCAGTACAATCCCTCATCTGTCTCCCGCAGGATGGGGCAGTCGTGCCTGAGGGGGAGGAAGACCTTACACTCAGTGGGATTGCATGGAGTGGAGGTGGGCGGGCCATCATACGAGTGGACGTATCAGTAGACGGTGGGAGGTCGTGGCGTGTAGCAGAGCTGACGGAAGGAGCACAGCAGGAGCGAGGGAAGGCATGGGCATGGACATTCTGGAATGCGACAGTCCCTCTCCCTCCCCATGGAGGAAAGCTTGAGGTCTGCTGTAAGGCAGTTGATTTATCGTACAATGTGCAGCCCGACACCTCGGCACCCATCTGGAACCTGAGAGGCTGTCTATCAAATGCGTGGCATCGCATCCATGTTACATCACCAGGGAACAGCTAACAGCTAACTAGTTACAGCTCAAGAAGAGGTGCATTAAGGCGTAGCATATAATGCCGATCAAATACCCTCCACCCTGTGTATGGATCCAGTCACGTCGTCATATTCTTGATGCATCTTCATCATGATACCTTTATACGCTACTGTTAGCTGGTGATGCAGGCTGTGGCTACTAGCTTCTCAGCCTTTCAATTACTCCATGCAGCAAGCTCTGCTCTGCACTGCAATGTAGTAGTGGCAGTATAATTGAACGATGCCTTATACGGCAACAATGGGTTGGGTATTTTACAGCAGCAGTCAGAACAGATCCACCTCCTTCTTAAGGTTTCTCTGCTTCCAGCCTTGCAGGGCACGGTACTCTTGCATTGATATTTCAAACACCTTTTTGAAGTCGTCTTCGGACAGATAGGTCTGGGGGGGGGGGGGGGGGGGGGGGGGCACAAATGAAGACAGTGTAAGCATGGGTGCACACATCTGCAGACTTGACAATGTGCTACTTCAGATACCATGCTGCTCTCACCTCTTTGGAGGTGGGATCGACTCCAGGTGGGCACTGCTTCCCCTTGAGCTGCTCATAGGGAAGCGTGCGTCCTTCATCGTATTTCTTAAGCTCCTCCTTCCCGGAAGTGACTCCCTGTGTCACCTGCTGGCGGTATGCCTCGTACGACTTGTTCTGGGCCCATAGGCTCGGGTTCCAGCCAAGGAAGTGGCAGGAGAAAACTGGAGGTTCAAATCCCTGCTTCACCTGACGGGCCAACGGAAGGGGGGTAATGTAAACATACGGTTAGTTCTGTTTCAGCTGTGAAATTGATACAAGCACTTAAATTCATGCACACTAGCTTGAGGACGGACCTGGATCAGGAGGGTGGAGTCAAGGTCCCTGTCTGAGGGATCACTCTGGATGTAGTCCCTGGCAGTCTTCAGTGCCTCTTTTTTCTCCACCTCATTAGCACCACGACCGATCCATACAAACACTTGGTCAAACGTATCCAGGATCATCACATCTTCCTCAATGAGGTCCTGCGGGGGTGCGTGGATGGAGGGGTGTGTGTTTGGATGGGGGTGTGGAAGGGATGGAGGGGGAATTGGGGATAGAGAGGGAATTGGGGATAGAGAGGGAAGAGGAAACGTGAACAGTGGTTGAGTTAGCCGCAGTGAGTGAGGTAGTTACTTGCTGTGCAAAGTCAAATATCTCCTCGACATTGAAGAATCCTGAGGCGTTGGAGCACTGGAAGAGGCGGGGAGGGTGGGATGGAGTCACCTCCTCCAGCCACTTGCCCATTGCATACTCTGTTTTCCCTCCGAGAGAGTCCCAGAACTCGGGTGGCTCGCCACCCTCTGTGATCTTCACAGGCTCACGCCCTGGAGAGACGGCAGCTGAGATCTTGTCTGCCAGTTGACGCTCGTCACCACTGCAGCCCTGATGTTGAGCACCAAGAGAGGCATATTGGGAGGAGAATGATTATATCTGTTCAGAGCAGCTTGATATGAGTGCTCACCTTGCCGTACCAGATGTAGGTGCACTGCGGTGTTTCAAGGACAAAGCAGTCATTGGAGTTGAGAGATGAGGCTTTCTCCTCCACCTGGACTGCCCTCGTGTTGAACTTGTTTGTGCCTCTGATGTGGAACAGCCTTGTCCCGTCAACGTCGTAGCTGTCAGAGTCAGCCCTGTTCTTGAAGCCACTGGCCCTGCCTCCAGCATGCACCACCATCCTCCCCTTGAAGATCAGCAGGAAGTGGTCAGGCTCCTTGTTCTGGACTACACGCACCTGCACAGGAGCTCCACCATACTTGTCATCAAGCTGAAGAGCATGGATAGCTGAAGCACCTTTCTCATCCTGAGTGGACTCCTGTATGAAACATGACGGGATACAAGATTCAGTCAACGGGATACAAGATTCAGTCAACTTCAGTGACTAATTGAGATGTCTTAATTACTCACATACACACACCGCACACATACCAGTACACACACACAGCCCATATGTACACAGTTTAGGTGCATTATGCAGCACAGCAGCTCATTACACCTGAGTGATCAGCGCGTATACCATACTCCAGCATATCCTCCCTTTGCTCTGATGGTGATCCCACCACTGATCCCAACTTAGCCTCCCCTCCACAGAGGATTGGCAGATTCAGCATAATTATGCTTGTGTTAAGAGAACATTGAACTCACTAGTGTGGGGGTTGCTATAACTGCATATGCATGAGAGCTGGCTAGTGAACAACTGGTTGCAGTGTGCATGCTAGTAGCAGTACTGACCATGTGTATGTGGTTACTCAAGATGGTATCTAAGCCCTCTCTGTCATGGCACGCACCTGTCCCTGCCAGAAGTAGATGATGTAGTTCTCTTTGCCGTTGATCAGGTATGTATAGAGGATCACGTACGAGTCTCCTCCAAAGAACTGCCCGTACAGTCCTTGTTCCTGTGGTACCATCTCAAAGTCCTCAATACGCCAGATGTTCACTGTGCCAGAGCCGTCATCGACAAGGCGCTGGGCCTCACGCTTGCCCTGCTGGTGCATGGTGCTAGCGTCAAACGTGGGTTGAGGAGCTGGAGGGGATAATCAATAGATTTTCACTTCATTATGAACTAGCACAGCTATTTGTTCTGCTCCCTTGATCCCTCCCTAACCCTCTCTCTCCCTCCCTCCCTCCCTCCCTCCCTCCCTCCCCCTCCCTTCCCTCTCCCTCCCTTCCTCCCCTCTCCCGATCTTCCACCCACCTCCAACAAAGACTCTCTGTGGCTTGACGAGGGTGGTGGTCTCATCCTTGTTAAGCCAGTTGGTGAAGTTCTGCTTGAACAGTGGCGTCTCTGCTCCCTCACGCACGCATGTCACGTTGGTCCAGTTTGGGTAGTTCTTCTGTTGGATGAAGTCCTGCAAAACACAGTACATTGATTCGACAGTTACATCACGGCTAATATTAAGTGACACATCACAGTACTGTACGTCAAACACTGATCTATGTACCACAGCATTCTTGAAAGCCGCTTTCTTCTCCTGCTGAGTGGCACCTCTGCCCAGCCAGGCAAAGATCCCGCCAGCACCAGTGTCCAGGATGAAGGCGTCCTACGGAAGAGGATGATGTCATCATCACATCATTACGGCAATGCCATGCACACCCACCTTGGTGTCCAGCATCTCATGTTTCAGAGGGTAGTTTCCCACGGGAGTCACCTCAAGACTGCCACTGGCATCAGACACCCTGTCAGGGTGTGGGGGTGTGAGGATGGGGTAGTGGGCATATGATACGACAGCTAAGCACTGCAGGACTCGTTTGATCTCCATGTTACTCAGCCCTGTTAATTCTTACACACCTGTACAGACTGACGAGTTCACGTGACTTCCTCTCAAAGGTGGTGTCGTCAGTGGCATTCCGTATGTCCTTGGGAGTTCCATCAGCAATGCCATTCATGGTCTTCACAAACTCTGCCAGTATTCCATCTTCATCTGTGTGTATGTGTACATCACTTCAATTCCACTTTAATTTCATCCCATTCCTGCACTCACCCATCACTTCAATCTTAGCCTTCCCTCCCCTCTCCTCGTCCCGTATCCTCCTCGCCACATCCAATCCCTTGATCTTCTCCAGCCGCCCTGCCTGGGAACCGTTCCAGACGTAGATGGTCAGCCCCAAATCCAGCAGGAACACATCTCCAC
This sequence comes from Axinella damicornis, assembly GCA_963931865.1. Taxonomy (NCBI): domain Eukaryota; kingdom Metazoa; phylum Porifera; class Demospongiae; order Axinellida; family Axinellidae; genus Axinella; species Axinella damicornis. The sequence goes on along the minus strand of OZ007505.1, from coordinate 210,882 downwards.
TGTTGATGGAGCTCCATGCAAGGCGGGTCTGTCAGGAGCAAGAGGGAGCAGGGAAGAGGGGGAGGGAGGGAAGAGTGTTAGCGAAGAGGGAAGAGAGAGAGGGAGGATAGAAAGGGGGATGAGGGAGAGGGAGAAATGGGGAGGGGAGTTGAGAGAGAGATGGGGAGGAGAGGTGATGTTGTTATTGATGATACAGATCAAGTTGTTACCAGGAGTGTGTAATGATGTAACATTTACGTCATTACACACACCATGGAGTGTGTAATGATGCAACTCTTACGTCATTACACACTCCTGTTGTCAACATGCCCCTTGCCCATCCATCACCTGCTGCACTCGGATGTTCCTATGTCCCTTAACGTGCAGGAGGCGTGGCTCATACTTGTCTTTCTCCACCTTACGGAATCCAGTCTCCACTCCCCCAGACAGGTATCTGGAGAGAGGGCGTGGCAATTGTCATGTGATATCAGCACTCTGCTGATGCAGCTATTGGAGGATAGCACTTGTGACCGGCGAGCGCTTTGACCTTATGGGGATTGTACGTTCTGATATTGTGCGGATGAAGTGGAACATGTTAATGTGTATGCCAACACAAAGAAGATGCATTCATGACAACAGCCTGCTACTATCGGTGTGTTCACAAACAAAGTGTGATTGTGAGCAACATTCCCCAGGCTCTCACACCAACCTGAACCAAATCAGAGTGATCAGAGAGATCTACTCCTAAAGGTTGATAGTCAGCAACTCAGCAAGCCCATATGGCACAAGGCAACTGATGAGTTTTATTGTCGATATTTGAATGTCTGATTTGCCTGTTTTTTGACTGATTTATTTCATAGCTGAAAACCAGGCTACACCTACAGCCATTGACCTCGGAATGAAGCTACGTCGACTGCATCACGCGTTGCAAATTGACCACAAAAGTAATTGCACGATCAAGCAATAAAACATACAGTCGATCTAAAGCACTGACTTTTTGCAAGGTTGAAATGACGATGCTTGACTCAGTGGTACATTACAGTATAGCTGACTGTAACCTTGTTCCCAGGCTCAGGCCTGGGAACAAGGCTAAGCATGAATTTGTTTATATGAAACTAGGGACTTCAATATACAGCAAATACTACTTGATTTTGCTGACAAAACATTTCCATAGAGTCACACTGTGGAGGTGCTTTCAAGGCAAAGCAACAGTTGTGCAATGGCTGCTACCAGGAGTGTGGTTGCCCCTCAATAAACACAGGGGGATAATTGTAGCTATTGATTTATAACCCCCCTCCTCCAATAAAGACTAAACTGCCGATCATGACCTTGAGAATCATGCAGAATGGCCCAGTAGGTTTACAATGGCATGCCACTCCCATCCAGCAATAGTTTCATTTATGTAGCAAACCTTTCATCGTGAAAACAATTTTAAGGCTGTATTTAGCTGGTCCACCACTCACTGGATTCCATTGGGGAAGTGGGAGATGAACTTCTTGGACTCATGGTTCTGGACCTCACGGTGCTGCACCGGAGCCCCACCCAGGGAGTCATCCAACTCCACTGTCTTGTAAGCTGCCACTCCCGCCTCATCCTGTGTGTGTGTGTGTGTGTGTGGTGGAGTGGGGATAAGTCAAGTGAGAAAGAGCATTCAACGTAGTAGGGTGCTGTAAGCATTAGGTGGGACTGCTGGCAAGTGTGTGCATACCTTTGTTGTTTCTTCACCCAGCCAGAAGTGGATGTTCCACTCATAGGCAGTGGGGTTCCTCTTGGTCTGCAGGAGGGAGCATCGCGGAACACAAGACGTAATATACGCAACAGAAAGATATCACTGCATTCTGGAGCATCATGCATCCGCTGTTCTCACAGTGACGTACGTCATGCACAATCATTTTTGCGTTCAGTTGCATATTGCGTAGCTACAACACTCTGCATGCAGAAAGTGAGGAGAAAAAACTATACAGGTTACCTACAAACAATACCTGCAACACGATGTATGAGTCTCCCGTGTGGAATTTCCCGTAGCTGGCCTTGGGCCACGGCACTACCTTCATTTTCTGGTGGAGGAACAACGGCGCAACAGCTGACTCACACTATCGGAAAAAATACTAGTGCTGCTGTTTACGCAGCTAGCTAACTCTTCAAGCAACGTGCTCACCTCGATCCGCCAGATCTCGATGCCGGGATCCCGACCGGCACCTTTGAACGCGGCATCAACCATCGTTATACAGTAACCCCGGGCGCGGTAATAATACCCTGCGCCACGTCGGTAAATTTATACAGGCGAGTGCAACCTTTTTGAGATGTACATTACCCGAATGACAACACATGCACCAACACCTATTTTTTCCCCCCCATTTTTAACTCATAGACCGTAATAGACAACTCAAAATAAACGCCTGGTATATAAAAGGGTAAACAGCAACAACAAATACAAACACACACCTAGACACAATATCAGTGCGAGCGTGAAAAGTGCGAAGCGCGTGTGATTTGTTTTTTTCTTGGCCGGCAGGAAGTAGGGCGATGGTTTGGGTACGCCATAGGCCAGGGCCAGTGCTGAACGCGCATGCGTGTCCATCACCTATATAGCTATATGTGTACTTCCTGCCGGACCAATTGTACTGAGACACACAGCGGCGCACGTACCGTTCGCAATGCGCATGCGCGAGGAAAAACCCCATGGGACTGATTTAAGTCATCTTTCCCATGGGTGTCTCATGGGACTGATTTAAGTCACTGGAACCCATGCATGGAAGCATTTTAAGTCACTACAGTTGAATTAGCTGTGAAACCAGAAGATATATATACGATGCATAATATTACTCATGGGACCATTTTAAGTCACGTTAAAAGAGTATGCCCCCATCGCCTCATGTCATCAGAGCAAGTCCCTGCCAATTGCCCAGTGATATACTTAAAATGGTCACATGAGTAATATACACTATTATTATAGTGTATAGTCTCACAAAAGTGAAACAGTAAGGTACACACACATACAGGTCGTCATCTAGCTTTCCTTGGCACAGCCTTGATACATCTCATGATGATGACTAATCTGTTACAAAATATTTTTAAAACCGCATGTTCATGCTGATACACGTTTGCCAACTAATAACAGTGGCTATAGTCACACTAGAATAAGGATTGGAGTTGTGAGTACCTACAAACTAGAACAAATCTGCTCTCTTTTTCATCACAATCTGCTTCCATTTTGGTTTCTCATGGAACTCTTCAGTCGTGATACCAAATACCTTCTTGAAATCCTCTTCCACCAGATATTTCTGTGATGATTAATATAGTTATATATTATAGTAACACTAGACATGCATAACTACGCTGAGTAATACGTAACTCAAGGGGAAGGTTAATAATTCAAAACCCACACACCTCCTTGACTGTGGGATCAACTCCGGCTGGGCACAGCTTCCCCTTGAGCTGCTCGTAGGGGAACTTGCGTCCTTCATCGTATTTTTTGAGTTCTTCCTGCACAGAGGTGACTCCCCGTGTCACCTGCTGGTGGTATGCCTCGTAGGACTCATTCTGGGCCCATAGGTTCGGGTTCCAGCCGAGGAAGAAGCAGGAGAATGCCAGAGGTTCAAATCCTTGCTTCACCTGGAGACCATGGCAGGACGAAAGAAGGAGCAGATGTGGCAACTTCACAGAGTATATATACCGGTAATTCCCCCGCCCGCGCATGCGCGAAGCGAGGTTAAGCAATTGGTTTTGTCCGTCAGTCAGTCAGTCAGTCAGTCAGTCAGTTGTCTATCTGTCAGGCAAAAAAAATCACATAGACCCTCATAAACCATCAAAAGGGAGTCAAACAATAGCAAATAGCAAAAAACTGCTCTATGTGTACCTGACAGAAGTCAAGGCGCTCCGTTTTGCGCTATTTACTACTTTTCATAATAACATTGGCTCCACCTCTTCATGACCTCAGAGTCCCATCAAGAACAGGACATGCAGTGCATTTGGAAACTTCATGCTACCGCTAGGAAACAGTATTTTCTCACGATTTATGTACTTCACAGACGTTGTGATTATTGTTTAGGCTGTTTTTTCCAGCTATTCGTAACATTTGGCCCTACCTCTTCAACTTCACAATATGCACGTTGTTGTATATACGGTAAGCGGTCACTCCCACACCTTGGATATGGCCATAAACGAACACAGTATACGTGATAGCACCTGTTCGATGCGAGATGTCACGTCGATTGTAGCTCCTGTAGACGTTCCGCGTAGGGTACGTGTTCTATGAGCACCTCTAGTTACAGTGGAGTCTTCGCAATGCTATTATTCCCAGGACCTAGGAATTTGGAATATATAATGTGCACTTCCATCCTGATTAAGCTTTCCCCATGTCAGCATTGGTGGCTGCAACAGATCCAGGCAAGTCAATTCGGAACTAGACCACTACAGTGCATGCATGACATTGCGTAGTCCAACCTGCAGGCACTCAGTGGAGTCCAGGTCTCTGTTGGATGGGTCAGTGCGAATATACTCCTGCGTCACTTTGAGTGCCTCCTTCACTTCAACCTCACGCGCCTCTCGGCCCACCCATACAAAGATCTGTGAGTATGTGTCCAGAATCATCACATCCTCCTCAATGAGATCCTGTTGGAACATGGCGGGGGGGGGGGGGGGGGGGGGGATTACAGGACTGTCACTTGGCAGTTTGACTAGCTGCTGCAGACTGACCTCTTGAGCAAAGTCAAACACTTCTTCAACATTGAAGCGTCCTGAGGCATTGGAGCAGTGGAAGAGGCGGGCAGGGTGAGAAGGGGTCACCTCCTCCAACAGCTTGCCTGTGGCATACTCCGCCTTCCCTCCAAGAGGGTCCCAGAACTCCAGTGGTTCAATGCCTTCGATGATCTTCACAAGCTCACGTCCAGGGGACACAATGGCTGCCAGATTGTCCGCCAGCTGGTGTTCATCGTCATTGGAGCCCTGACAATCGTGTGGAGTGCATCGTACAACTGTGTACACCTAGCAGTATACCTTAGCCTTAATACTAGCTCACCTTGCCATACCAGATGTAGGTGCACTGCGGTGTTTCAAGGACAAAGCAGTCATTGGAGTTGAGAGATGAGGCTTTCTCCTCCACCTGGACTGCCCTCGTGTTGAACTCGTTTGTGCCTCTGATGTGGAACAGCCTTGTCCCGTCAACGTCGTAGCTGTCAGAGTCAGCCCTGTTCTTGAAGCCACTGGCCCTGCCTCCAGCATGCACCACCATCCTCCCCTTGAAGATCAGCAGGAAGTGGTCAGGCTCCTTGTTCTGGACTACACGCACCTGCACAGGAGCTCCACCATATTTATCGTCAAGCTGAAAAGCATGGATGGCTGCAGCAGCTTTCTCATCCTGGGAAGATGCCTGTGTGTGTACAATATTCTAAACATTCAGTTTTGACCCTGGGAATCCAACTGGTAGCGGTAGTCAGACTACTGTGTGTAGCCATAACTATTCTGATGTGCTAAGCTCACTAAATCTAGCTCAGAACTTTGCAATTCAGGTGGACATTGAATACATTGAAAGCAACAGTTGATATCTATACTGAAGGCTAGAACCCTCCAGCAATGCTGCATTTGCTGCTTGTGTAACAGATAGCCTGGGAATGAAGCAGTTGAAGACAGGCCAGGGAATGAGGCAGCCGAGGAGAGGCCAGGGAACGAGGCAGCCGAGGAGAGGCCTGGGAATGAGGCAGCCGAGGAGAGGCCGGGAATGAGGCAGCCGAGGAGAGGCCAGCGAATGAGGCAGCCGAGGAGAGGCCAGGGAACGAGGCAGCCGAGGAGAGGCCAGGGAATGAGGCAGCCGAGGAGAGGCCTGGGAACGAGGTAGGCCTGGCTAGAGCTAAAGATACTATCCCGTTTATAGAATACTAGCTATGTGAGCAGCTGCAACACTATTCAAGCAATGGGCAGGTGTAGGTTGGTAGTAGGTACCACATCTTCAGTCTGGGCTCTGAGGTGCATACCTGTCCTAGCCAGAAGTAGATAATGTAGCTCTCTCTGTTGTTGATCATGTAGGTGTAGAGGATCACGTACGAGTCTCCTCCAAAGAACTGGCCGTACAGAGCCAAGTCTAGTGGAACCATCTTGAAGTCCTCAATGCGGTAGATATCCATGGAGCCTGATCCATCGTCCACCAGATTTCTCCCCTTCCTCTCTCTCTGCTCGTGCATGGTGGAGACATCAAACTTGGGAAGAGCTGCAATCAATAAATAAGCAAATTGTTGTGCTTCTTGCAAGAATCGGTATCTCTAATTGCTACACCTACCAGTTTGTTTGGACCGCTTTGGTTTGACGAGAGAGGTGGTTTCATCCCGGTCAACCCAGTTGCCAAAGTTCTGTTTGAACAGTGGTGTCTCTGCTCCCTCACGTATGCACGTCACGTTGGTCCACGTTGGGTAGCCCTTCTGGGCAATAAAATCCTGCAAAATGCACCAACCGCGTAGTTAGTTGCCAACGACTGCTGACATAATATCCTACCAGTGCACTTTGGTAGGCAGCCTTCTTCTCCTGTTGAGTGGCTCCCTTCCCGACCCAGCCATAGATACCACCTGGACCAGCATCCACTATGAAGGCATCCTGGAAATCGACATGTATTACAGCAGATATAGTATTCATCTGCCAGCAGATTGTGGTGACACCCACACCCACCTTGGTGTCCAGCATCTCACGTTTCAGAGGGTACTTTCCCACGGGAGTCACCTCAAGACTGCCACTGGCATCAGACACCCTGCGAGGGTGTGGCCAGGATGAGTTATTTGACACAGGATGCATGAGCGGAGCATACCTGTACAGTGTAACAAGTTCCCTAGACCTCTTTTCAAAGGCAGAGTCATCAGTGGGTTCCTGGATGTCTGCTGGAGTTCCCTCGGCTTTGTCCCTCATGGAATCCAGGAACTGCGGTAGCATATTCTCCTGATCTGTGGACATGTGGACAGTAGCCTAGGTACACAGGCCGAGACAGGAATCTGGGAATCCTACTAGGCATCTGGGAATGAAACCAATTAAGAGTCTGGGCAGTGGTTAGTTAACCAACCCATTAGACTCCCCTTAGAAACAACACCGGGAATGAGACTACGAATATGTGAAATTAGCTGGGAATGAGACTATGAATACGGGAAACTAAGAGACCAAGGAATCACAGATCCATGTAGTGCTTAGCATAACAATGGCTCAGTTGTATCATGCACAAATGCACCATATGGTAAATTATGTCAAGCATAAATGCACGGCCATAAAGCACTTCATCGACTTTGAAAGCCTGAACTGGCTAGTTTAGCCCATGAATGTGAAATTTGAATGGCTTTTGGGATGAATGGATTACATGACACTGCCCCGAAATATTGTCCTTCCCAGGATGAAACACGAGTGGATACGAAGGAGTATAGGCTCAATGCTGCATTGAAACGATGAATAGCGAGGTAATTCGCACATCAACAATAGAACGAAAGGTTCCAAAACATTTTGATTGAGGATCTTCATCAGTAGGAAGTGGCTCCACTGGGCAACTCAGGAATATGAGTTGTGCCCAGAGGAGCCACTTCCAAGATCCTCGTATCAAAATGTTTCGGGAACCTATCGTTCTGCTATAGAGGCCTGTGTGGCTAGGTGAAGTAGACATCTTTCACTTGCTTAAGCTTTTACACTAGCCTGGAGGTTCAACAAGAACTTGTTTTTCAACCAAACGTTTCGACCACACTGCGGTGGTCTTCTTCAGTGGTAATACAATAAACAGACACTCTCTACCGTTCTATATTTGATGCTGTCAATAACTCCCGCAATTCATGAGTGGATACATAATGGGCATATACAGTTTGTGTTCTGGACAGAAACCAATCATGTCATATGTAGCTAGCTACACGATGTTTGGAAAAGGTGATGGTACTGACTGGTGATAGTTGTACTTACCCATATCCTCAATCTTAGCCTTCCCTCCCCTCTCCTCGTCACGTATCCTCCTCGCAATGTCCATTCCCTTCACCCGCTCCAGCCGCCCAGCCTGGGAACCGTTCCAGACGTAGATGGTCAGCCCCACGTCCAGCAGGAACACATCTCCACTGTTCATGGAGCTCCATGCAAGGCGGGTCTGTTGGAAGGAATTGAGAGAGGAGGGATGTGCAAATTATACAAAGGCGGAATATTGACCTCACCCTCCTTCCAAAGCTCAAGTACGAACATGTCCACAATTCACAGAACCCCGCCAAATATCGTCGAATTGCCCTTGTCTCTTCACTGAGCTGCTTGAACTCTGCATACTGATTGATATCTCATTCTGAAGCTTCTTCCACGTCTGGCCTAGCCTCGTCCCCAGTCCCATGCCCAGCTTTTCGTCGCTTGCAGTACTCCCCAGTCCCATGCCCAGCTTTTCGTCGCTTGCAGTACTGCAAGCGACGAAAAGCTGGGCATGGGACTGGGGACGAGGCTACGTCTGGCCTCCACTTAAACTCTCTTTGCTGTTGGGTTCAAGCAAAGGACGATACAGGCAAAAACCTGGTAGTTTCAATTTTTGGCGGGAAAACTAGGCGGCGTGCGTGCGCGTGCGCATGCGCAACCGGAAATAGCCGGCTGGGGTTTAAATACTCAATTTGTAGCAAGTTTTGGCGGGAAGTCGGGATGGCACACTCGCTAAGCACTTGCTTTACAGCCTGGGGGTTGAGTGTTCGTCTCCCCAATAACCGAGTACGAGTCTGGGCCACTCCGTACACACCGGTTCCTGACTTCCCCGCCTAGCAGCTTGAGTACGCCGGTTCCCATCTGACCACCGAAGCTAAAGAAAGGTGTTCTGGTTGAAAGCAGGTAGCCTCCTGTGATTCCAGTCACCGGCGCCTATCCAGCGCTCCTGAGGCTTACACTTCGGTGTCTGACCTGTCATGGAGGGGTGGGTTGTTGCTAGGTTGTTTTTTTTTCTTCTTTTTTTTCTTTCTTTTTTCCTGTTTGGTTCTTTTGCAGGGGTTCATGCTGCTCAGCCTGCTGGGTTGTTCTTATAGAAACAGTCATATGATTTTATTATGGTCAGTTTTTGTGTTAGAATACTACTACAGTAAACAAGGTCCCCTCTTCATGCATTAATATTCAGGGTAGCAGTCAGCACCTGTCTTCAAGGAAGCATGGTACATTCGTACTGTATTATTTTTCTTGGCTAACTAATCATGACCACCAACCAGCTTCCCCTGCATACCTGCTCCACCCTGATGTTCCTGCGTCCCTTCACATGGAGAAGACGGCACTCAGAGGACTTGCTCTCAACCCTGCGCAAGTTTCCCACTCCACCTGCCAGTTCATTGGCAGAGACCTGGAGGCTAACAGACATGGAAGTGGCCATCGTATTCTCTCCTTGTTGTGCGGCTATGCCAATGATTCCTACCGACTGTGAACTCAGCTTTTATCGCAGTGTTGTTGATCAAACACTTGAATTGAGATGAAAGGGAGCAGATTGCTGGTTGAATATTCAAGAACAGGATTAGTGTCAACTGGGCATTTCATTGCCCATTCACTGGGTGAAGGAGCTGTGTGGTCTGAATAGTGGGACCTCACATGAGAAGTGCCCAGGGGGAGGTTGGGGTGGCTGGCTGCCCAGTGCAGGCACAATGGATGTGGTTCCACCTGATTAACTGAGGTCCATCATCACAGTTAAGAGCCAACCATTCTATATACTGATGTGGTATTCCACAAGTTCGTGAAAACTTGGCTGAGTAGACTGTATGCTGTAGGTTGGCATGAGTAATGTCTCAGCCAATCCTCACACACCACACACACACTCTTACCATGACAGCTCATGTATTGGACTTGGACACTACACAACAGCAGCTCGACCATCACACTGAGTGTGGTATACAGGCAGGCAGGTACAACCAATGGGGTTGGGTATTATACATCAGTTTTCTAGCTAGGTCCTATCTCTACAAGAGGCTTTAGTTTCACTCAGAACAAGTCCACCTTCTTCTTGAGGTTGCCCTGCTTCCACTTTGGCAGGGCACGGTACTCCTGTACTGACATTTCAAACACCTTTTTGAAGTCGTCCTCGGACAGATAGGCCTGGGGAGTGAGAATCACAAATTAATGAAGACAGTATCAGCAGTAGAGTAGGTAGTTTCTATGCACAGGTCCACATCCGAACAGACTTCAGACACTGAACATGCATCCACTCACCTCTTTGGAGGTGGGATCGACTCCAGGTGGGCACTGCTTCCCCTTGAGCTGCTCATAGGGGAACTTGCGTCCTTCATCGTATTTCTTAAGCTCCTCCTTCCCGGAAGTGACTCCCTGTGTCACCTGCTGGCGGTATGCCTCGTACGACTTGTTCTGGGCCCATAGGCTCGGGTTCCAGCCAAGGAAGTGGCAGGAGAAAATTGGAGGCTCAAATCCCTGCTTCACCTGACGGGCCAACGGAAGGGGATAGTGTTAGTTCTGTTTCAGCTGTGAAATTGATACAAGCACTTAATTTCATGCACACTTGAGGACGGACCTGGATCAGGAGGGTGGAGTCAAGGTCCCTGTCTGAGGGATCACTCTGGATGTAGTCCCTGGCAGTCTTCAGTGCCTCTTTTTTCTCCACTTCATTAGCACCACGACCGATCCATACAAACACTTGGTCAAACGTATCCAGGATCATCACATCTTCCTCAATGAGGTCCTGAGGGTGTGTGTGTGTGTGTGTGTGGGTTGGGGGGATATAATGTTAACAAAAACAACAGTGGGGCTAGCTACGTGCAGTAGGGTGTGTACCTCCTGTGCAAAGTCAAAGATCTCCTCGACATTGAAGAATCCTGAGGCGTTGGAGCACTGGAAGAGGCGGGGAGGGTGGGATGGAGTCACTTCATCCAGCCACTTGCCCGTTGCATACTCTGTTTTCCCTCCGAGAGAGTCCCAGAACTCGGGTGGCTCGTCACCCTCCGTGATCTTCACAGGCTCACGCCCTGGAGAGACGGCAGCTGAGATCTTGTCTGCCAGTTGACGCTCGTCACCACTGCAGCCCTGATGTTGAGCACCAAGGGAAGCAAGCACATCGGGAGAAGAATACAACAAATATGAAATCTCACATGAGACTGTGTTTTCAATGCAAAGATAGTAGCTATCTAAATAGCTCACCTTGCCATACCAGATGTAGGTGTGTGGCGGTGTTTCAAGGACAAAGCAGTCATTGGAGTTGAGAGATGAGGCTTTCTCCTCCACCTGGACTGCCCTCGTGTTGAACTCATTTGTGCCCCTGACGTGGAACAGCCTTGTCCCGTCAACGTCGTAGCTGTCAGAGTCAGCCCTGTTCTTGAAGCCACTGGCCCTGCCTCCAGCATGCACCACCATCCTCCCCTTGAAGATCAGCAGGAAGTGGTCAGGCTCCTTGTTCTGGACTACACGCACCTGCACAGGAGCTCCACCATACTTGTCATCCAGATTGACTGCGTGCAGGGCAGCTGACGCCTTCTCATCCTGGCTCGACTCCTGAGAAGTAACGATGGGAGGACGCTCTATCGCAACAGTGGCAAGCATGAACGGGTTCAGTACTTCATATATGGCACATACCACACTGTAGCATATCTCCCTCTGTTCTGCTCACAGACAATCTCAACCCAGCCTCACTCTTACACCTCACCCAACAGGCACTGAACCAGTGTCATTGATACAGTGTCATTGATGAATGGCAGTATGGTGGGCCACATGCTCATGTAATGCGATCAGGAGCTTGCTCATGCTTGCCTCAATAACAATACATTAAACACATTGCCATATAGGTCACCTGATTGAGAGTCAGTATTAAAGGTTACTCAAGAGGGTATTCTAAGCCCTCTCTGTCATGGCACACACCTGTCCCTGCCAGAAGTAGATGATGTAGTTCTCCTTGCTGTTGATCAGGTATGTATAGAGGATCACGTACGAGTCTCCTCCAAAGAACTGCCCGTACAGTCCTTGTTCCTGTGGTACCATCTCAAAGTCCTCAATACGCCAGATGTTCACTGTGCCGGAGCCGTCATCGACAAGGTGCTGGGCCTCACGCTTGCCCTGCTGGTGCATAGTGCTAGCGTCAAACTTGGGTTGAGGAGCTGGAGGGGAGAGCAGAGCTGTGTCAGTGAACAATCAACGTCCCAAGAGAAACAGTGAGTATCATTATCCCTGCTCCCTCCCTCCCCTCTCCCTCCCTCCCTCCCTCCCTCCTCTCTCCCTTCCTCCACCCACCTCCAACAGAGACTCTCTTTGGCTTGACGAGGGTGGTGGTCTCATCCTTGTTAAGCCAGTTGGTGAAATTCTGTTTGAACAGTGGCGTCTCTGCTCCCTCACGCACGCATGTCACGTTGGTCCAGTTCGGGTAATTCTTCTGTTGGATGAAGTCCTGCAAAACACAGTACATTTGATTCGACAGTTACATCACGGCTAATATTAAGTGACACTGCTGATCACTGTAGGTGAATCACTGGTACAGGTGACACATCACAGTAGTGTACGTCAAACACCGATCTATCACCAGACGTACCACAGCATTCTTGAAAGCCGCTTTCTTCTCCTGCTGAGTGGCACCTTTGCCCAGCCAGGCAAAGATCCCGCCAGCACCAGTGTCCAGGATGAAGGCGTCCTACAGAAGAGGATATCATGATCGCATCACTGCTGGATCACCTCACTATGAGGTAATGCCTCACCCACCTTGGTATCCAGCATCTCATTTTTCAGAGGGTACTTGGCCACGGGAGTCACCTCAAGACTGCCACTGGCATCAGACACCCTGTGAGGGTGTGGGGGTGAGAGGATCGGTGGTGATGCCATGCGTAGTACATGATACGAGAGCAAGCACCGCAGGCCTTGTTTGCTCTCCCTGTATTACACACCTGTACAGAGTGACGAGTTCACGTGACTTCCTCTCAAAGGTGGTGTCGTCAGTGGCATTCCGTATGTCCTTGGGAGTTCCATCAGCAATGCCATTCATGGTCTTCACAAACTCTGCCAGCATTCCGTCTTCGTCTGTGTGTGTGTGTATGTGAAGGGAGGGCAGGGTGGTGGCAGTACCCATGATAGCAGACTAGGAGTACGTAAAAGCAGAAGGAAGGGAAGGAGCACGCAACGACCACGTCAAGGATTATAATTCTAAAACTTTACCACAACAGTTCTGTGACTATTTATCGCAAACCCATACGTTGCTGTCATTGAATACCACGGTAGAGAGAAGAGCATCCACAAGCTAGTGCCACAAGATATATTTTTCGCAACAGTGCTCAACCCCAGAAAAGCCGAAGGGAACATATATACCCTGATGTTTCTTCACTTGCCAGCTGGGTCCACCTGCAGTAGCCATCACCCGGTGTAAGTACCCCAGTTGGTGAGGCTCGGTTCGATATAGTGCTAGGGTATCACATCCCTTCTTGGGGCCGCTGTGAAGTCCGAGTATCAAAGACTGGAAGCCTCTGTTGTGATAACCAGAGTCACTACGCAAGCTGTCCAGGTACCTCCTCATAGCTAGGAAGCTGTAACTTTATTTGCAAGGTCTCATGCAGCACTTACGGACACTGTCTTCTCTCCTACAGCCATCTTTCGCACCTTGCTAGCGAATGACCTCGAGTAAAACAGTAGTAACCTGCTTCGCATGTTCCTTCCCTTTCGTCCCCAGCCAGAGTTCAATTCCATCCCATTCCTGCACTCACCCATCACTTCAATCTTAGCCTTCCCTCCCCTCTCCTCGTCTCGTATCCTCCTCGCCACATCCAATCCCTTGATCTTCTCCAGCCGCCCAGCCTGGGAACCGTTCCAGACGTAGATGGTCAGCCCCATGTCCAGCAGGAACACATCTCCACTGTTGATGGAGCTCCATGCAAGGCGGGTCTGTTGGGAGCAAGAGGGAGCAGGGAAGAGGGAGGGGGAGGATGAGGGAGGAAGGGAGGAAGAAAGGAAGGAGGAGGAAGAGAGGAGGGAAGAGGGAAAGGGAGGGAGGGAGAGGAAGTAGGAGAAAGAGAGGGGAAGAGGGAGGTTTGAGAGGGAGTGAGAGTTTATTCATGACGACTAAATTGTGCCAGCTTGTTACACCCCTCCCCCCGTCCCTTTTCTCCTCCATCACCTGCTGCACTCGGATGTTCCTGCGTCCCTTCACATGCAGGAGGCGTGGCTCATACTTGTCTTTCTCCACCTTACGGAATCCAGTCTCCACCCCCCCAGACAGGTATCTGGAGAGAGGGTGTGGCAATTGTCATGTGATACTCATATGATAACCACTGACCTCCTCAGGTAACTGGAGGATGATGTACACCGCAGCTGTACTGGGTAAAGGATCTACTGGACAGACATACTGACCATCCCTTGCCCTTTTGGGATTGCACATTCATTGGGGCGAGCGTGAGCGAGCCGAGCCCCACATAGATGAGTTTGCTGTAAATTTTCTATATATTTCTATCGTACGTCGTGCCGTAAATCACTTCCTGCTCGTATTTTGCGCATTCTTGTGTCATGCGTTATTTCCAAACTGAGTTCACTTCCTGCTCATGCGTTGATATCATGGCATGATGTCGCGGAGACTGAGACGCGAACTATGAACAGTCTACCTGAACAAAGCCTTGCAAGGATAGAGACTATAGTACAGCGGTGAGTGGCTAAAGCATTTCATGAAGACGGGGAGAGAGCGCTTCAAGCCATCCGACATGTCCTGCATGCAGTGATGTGCCTGTTAGACTGCTTCAGCTATCGCCAGAGGGTGGGAAGTTGACTGGCCTGCACACGGTAACACTAAACTCACTGTGACCAGTCATGACAGATCTGGCATCCGAGCAGAGAATGAGGAAGTCATCCTCGGTGGCAACAACAGACAGAGACCGCTCCTGGACCTACCTGCCAGACTGCTTCAACGCTGTGAAGTGCACAAGTATATTTTTAGTGTCATAACTCTGGTGTGATCTGTGTCCTTAAGTTGGTATGCTCTCCGTCAGACTCACATTCTGATGAGATGCACATGCAACTGCTCCATGCACATTTCAGCACGTGCCGCACTACTGCTCCATGCACATTTCTGCAACTGCTCCATGCACATTCAGCACCTGCATGTACTACTCGCTCAGGCTCGCCCCACAATGTCCTGCATTCCCCTAGTTACATGTCAGTGTTCCAGCAAAAACACAGTAACTGTTATTATGTTCACAAACAGGGCAATTGGGAACCTTGTGGTGAAACATTCTCCGGCTTCAAGTGCACAGTACACTTACCTGACCCCATATTGTGTAAACATGCCATTGAATAAGCCCTACTTGGCACTGGGAAGTCCTGATTCTCACTCTACTACTGCCAACCAATTACATAATGTCATCAAGTACTTTGTGACAGATCACCAGACACCACTTCCTGAGATGCACCAAGGTACCTGGGTGTCCCAACTGAGTGCCTGGCAACAGGGCTACATGCACCTGAGTGTCCCAACTGAGTGACGTCCTTTGTGACTACTAATTTGAACACAGTGACTGTGGACAATTCCATTACCCAAACACTGCACTGCAATTGTACTCTCTGGAAAACAACACAATACTTGTTATACTCACTTGCAGCTGTGATAGCATTGTCTACTGGGTATACCAGTACCCTCACCTTTGTGCTCATGAGAAAACATGAAAATGCTCTCACCCCATTGCTAATGTGAAAATGCTCTCACCTCATTGCTAATGTGAAAATGCTCTCACCTCCTGCTAATGTGAAAATGTTCCACTGTATGACACCTCGACAGAGGAATTGACCCAGCATATTTATTCACTACTGATCCACTCACTGGACACCCTTAGGGAAGTGGGAGATGAACTTCTTGGACTCGTGGTTCTGGACCTCACGGTGCTGCACCGGAGCCCCACCCAGGGAGTCATCCAACTCCACGGTCTTGTAGGCTGCCACTCCCGCCTCATCCTGAGTGTGTGTGTGTGGTACAGATAGGGAGTGGGGATGAGTCAAGTGAGGAAGACCATTCAACGTAGTAGGGTGCTGTAAGCATTAGGTGGGACTGCTGGCAAGTGTGTGCATACCTTTGTTGTTTCTTCACCCAGCCAGAAGTGGATGTTCCACTCATAGGCAGTGGGGTTCCTCTTGGTCTGCAGGAGGGAGCATCGCCGGACAAATGAAGTGCTAGAGATACTAATGTATAACTAGTAGCGATGCTTACTCGCAGTGCACTACCCACACATTCACGCTGCAATTAAGACAATTTCCACGTACCTGCAACACGATGTACGAGTCTCCCGTGTGGAACTTCCCGTAGCTGGCTTTGGGCCACGGCACTACCTTCATTTTCTGGGGGAGGAACAACCGCAACAGCTGATTTTCTATGCCACCCACATCATCGGCGAAAAAACTACACACGTATTGCTAGTATGCGACAACCACGCGGCGCTGTAGGCAGCTAGCTAATTCTTCAAGCAACGTGCTCACCTCGATCCGCCAGATCTCGATGCCGGGATCCCGACCGGCACCTTTGAACGCGGCATCAACCATCTTCGTGCGTTGACCTGCACACACCCGAAAAGAAATATAAATGACTGCCGCGTTATGAAGTGCAATATCTGTGCACTTTACCTGGAGGTAAGAGACTGGAAAAGCACCGCTGTTGGGAGCAAAATATCACGTCTCGTACTAAAATGGCGAGATGCAAGGGAACGAGACACACCCATTTATAGGGTCTGCAGGATCGCAATCTGATTGGTTACCCCATCCCATCATGCGCTATAGCGCAGCGCTCGCGCTCATAACCATTAGGGGGTGTCACTCCGCCAGACTTGAACGTATACATGACTGTAACATACACAGAGCATAAATATATATACACACAGAGCATAAATACTATATATATATATATATATATATACACACAGAGCATAAAATAAAAATAAAAACAGTAATTTCTAATGCACCAGCTAACACAGTAAAGGGTCTAAAGTTCAGTCTGTTGGTGGCTAGAGCCTTGCTGCGGTGGAGTCGGTTCCCTGTGTTCCACCAGGGCAGGGAGAAATGCCTTCTTCTTGACTGAGTGGTTGACTGGTAGTCTGGAAAGAACCTCTGGCTTGGGCTGTGTCAGTCCAGCTCTCCCTCCTCCCTCACACCGACTGTTAAGTGACTGGGTTGCCTAGAACAGAACAGTATTTTGTGGGATGGTATTATTTTAAGGAAGCCACGCAGTGTAACACTCGGAAAGCACAGAATAGTGTTCACTGCAGTGTCCAAAGTGAGTACATTCTTTTGTATCACTGGATAGAGCTGAGACACTGGCACCAGTTGTTGAAGTGTCGTTGCTCAGCAGGTGCAACGCACTAGCCATTCCTGCTTCTACGTGTGAATGCTCATTAAAAGTTGTAGTATTTCATGGCAACAAAATGGGGCCACGTTTGCAGGGGTCATCAAACTCTGTCCAGTGTTAAGTGAGATTATGGGACTAAATCATTAGAGTGTTCCATTCAGCCACTGTCATCATTCCACAGCACATTTCACCGTAGAAACTGGAGGGCAAAAAGATCATGTGATTGACCAGCCAGTATGCGTCATGGTGATGTAATGCCCTCCAGTTCCCACGGTAATAGATATCAATCTATAGCGACCTGGCTGCATGGAGCACTGTACAGTAGATTGTATACCTGGCTGCATGGAGCACTGTACAGTAGATTGTATACCTGGCTGCATGGAGCACTGTACAGTAGATTGTATACCTGGCTGCATGGAGCTCTCTACAGTAGATTGTATACCTGGCTGCATGGAGCACTGTCCAGTACATTGTATACCTGGTTGCATGGAGCTCTCTACAGTAGATTGTATACCTGGCTGCATGGAGCTCTCTACAGTAGATTGTATACCTGGCTGCATGGAGCTCTCTACAGTAGATTGTATACCTGGCTACATGGAGCACTGTACAGTAGATTGTATACCTGGTTGCATGGCAATACAGGTATACAGAAGTTTGTGCAAACAAAAACTGCTAGCTATTTACTTGGTTTACAGTGATACACTCGTCTAGTTTTTGGTCGAAGGGACTGGTCGTTGAAGGATTCAGACTAATAGAATTCAACTGGCCGCGTGGCACCTATACATACAATAACAGATTAGACCCTGGACACACCTCTCTCCCATCTCTGAGAGACCCTCCCTCTTCTTTCCTCCCTCCAAGCGAGCCTCCCTTGCCAATGCGATCACACAGCAGGGCAATGTGTCTCTTCAGCTTCTGGCTGTCGGCAGGAAGCTCCACAGAGTTCAGCATCACTGGAAAGACGGTCAGAGAAACAGTTGACAAAACTAAGTTCTGATTTGTTTCAATAACTTGGCAAAAGTTTTTAGGGTAATGACCTTCTTCAGTTTCAGTGGAAGCGTCTGTGGCCGTTGGGGAAAACACAAGCTCCCAAAAGATGCACATCACTGAGGGTTAGGTACATGTATTGTCACATGGCTTTACCAATGGCTCAAGCATTGATGCAGCAAATATCAACTGGAACAGGAGGCAGACTGATGTACCCTTAAGTTGTACCAGGCTGATGTACTCTCGTAACAGGCTGATGTGCCCTCGTACCATGATGTGCCCTCGTACCAGGCTGATGTCCCCTTGTACCAGGCTGATGTACCCTCGTGCCAGGCTGATGTCCCCTTGTACCAGGCTGATGTACCCTCGTGCCAGACTGATGTCCCTTCATTCAGGCTGATCTATCCTCATACCAGGCTGATCTACCCTCATACCAGGCTGATGTACCCTCGTACCAGGCTGATGTGCCCTCGTACCAGGCTGATCTACCCTCATACCAGGCTGATGTACCCTCGTACCAGTCTGATGTACCCTCGTACCAGGCTGATGTGCCCTCGTACCAGGCTGATCTACCCTCATACCAGGCTGATGTACCCTCGTACCAGTCTGATCTACCCTCGTACCAGGCTGATGTACCCTCGTACCAGGCTGATGTACCCTCGTACCAGGCTGATGTACCCTCGTACCAGGCTGATGTACCCTCGTACCAGGCTGATGTACCCTCGTACCAGGCTGATGTACCCTCGTACCAGGCTGATGTGCCCTCGTACCAGTCTGATGTACCCTCGTACCAGGCTGATGTACCCTCGTACCAGGCTGATGTACCCTCGTACCAGGCTGATGTACCCTCGTACCAGGCTGATGTACCCTCGTACCAGTCTGATGTCCCCTCGTACCAGACCAATGTCCCTTTGCACAATGCTGATGCGTCATGGTACGTTCCTCTTACAAGGGTGATATACGCCCGTACGAGTCTGATCTCCCCAAGTGTCCCACGTACCAGACTGATCCCTAGTGCTCTTGGCCAATGTGGTTCTCAGGAGGTGTGTGATGGCTACGTCTGTCTGTTCCTCCCAACCCTGGAGACATGATGGAGGGAGAGTGGGTGGGTGGTTGGCTGAGTGAGTGTGAGTGAGTGGGTGGGTGAGTGAGTGTGAGTGAGTGGGTGGGTGAGTGAGTGGGTGGGTGAGTGAGTGTGAGTGAGTGGGTGAGTGGATGGGTGGGTGAGTGTGAGTGGGTGAGTGAGTGGGTGAGTGAGTGGGTGAGTGTGAGTGGGTGAGTGGGTTGGTGAGTGAATGGGTGAGTGTGAGTAGGTGAGTGAGTGGGTGGGTGCGTGAGGGGGTGAGTGGGTGAGTGAATGGGTGAGTGGGTGGGTCAGTGAGTGGGGGGGGTTACCTGTTCGCTGTCTGGGTTCACTACAGGAGACAGACTACTTTGCAGTATTGCATAATCCTCATCATTCATGTGAACAGTCAACCTACATTGTACATGTATAGGAATCATCTGCCACACCCACCCACACGAGGCGTGTAGACTGAATACCCACTCACCTGAGCAGGGTATTAACGAGCTGTGTGGCACAGGACAGCTGGTTGCTACACTCGTGCAGCTCCAACTGAAACACTTCATTCTTCTCACCGAGAGCCATCAACTGCGCACGTGACAAAACAACCGGCTGTCTCCAACATTGTAATTCATATGAACATCCAGGCATTCACTTCACATCACACAAATTTGTCACTTTGTTACCCATTATTGACATCTCACAATTGAGATCACACTGCTGAGATTACGCTATTGAGAACCACACAATGGAGATTGGGCCATGCAGTTATATACAACCTGTTTTAGCAGAGCAGACATTAAGTAGTACAAACATGTTTCTTGTATGAATACCAAGCAACGATTGAATAGCTCTCTAAGTTATGGGCTCCTGCTTTCGTGAACAACTGTACCAGCCTAACTACATTATTAGAACACAAGAGTAGGCCAGTGTGTTAACAGGAGCTCCTGGTAGTGCTTATACAGTTCTGCTACTTCTGACCAAGAAATCGTATTACGGTCTACCTGGCTGACATTTACTGAGACGGCAGACCCAGTTTGTGATAGTTAGTAGGCAATGTCTACCTATGACCACACACACTCCCGAAGACCTGCATGTATGTTCCATCAAGCAGAGTGTCCAGATGGGCCAGACCCACGGGCGTCTTGTCTTTGAAGCGGGAAAGGAGCCTCTTCTGGATAGAACGGAACTGCTGTGCATGGCGACTTAGCCACTCTCGGCAGTGCTCAATGTTCATACGGAGCTTAAAGTGGTGCTCAATAATCTCAAAGTACTCGTTGAGTGGAAGAGGGGAGGTATAGCTGGCTTGAAACTGTGGCTCCTGTGAGTGATGTGAGGAGGAAGATGGGGGGGGGGGAGGAGGAGGATAATGGAGGGAGGAAGAGAGGGGAGAGAAGAGGGAGGAGGGGAGGGAGGGGAGAGGGAAGAGTCTTATGTAGTTATTTGGCTGCCTTTAACACAACTGATTACACCGTGAAGTAAATGAGAGGGAGGGAATGAAGGATGGAGGGGAGGAAGGAGAGGGGGAAGGAAGGAGAGAGGGAAGGAAGGAGAGAGGGAAGGAAGGAGAGCGGGGAGGAAGGAGAGAGGGAAGGAAGGAGAGAGGGAAGGAAGGAGAGAGGGAAGGAAGGAGAGAGGGAAGGAAGGAGAGCGGGGAGGAAGGAGAGAGGGAAGGAAGGAGAGAGGGAAGGAAGGAGAGAGGGAAGGAAGGAGAGAGGGAAGGAAGGAGAGAGGGAAGGAAGGAGAGAGGGAAGGAAGGAGAGCGGGGAGGAAGGAGAGAGGGAAGGAAGGAGAGAGGGAAGGAAGGAGAGAGGGAAGGAAGGAGAGAGGGAAGGAAGGAGAGAGGGAAGGAAGGAGAGAGGGAAGGAAGAAGAGAGGGAAGGAAGGAGAGCGGGGAGGAAGGAGAGCGGGGAGGAAGGAGAGAGGGAAGGAAGGAGAGCAGGGAGGAAGGAGAGAGGGAAGGAAGGAGAGCGGGGAGGAAGGAGAGCCGGAGGAAGGAAAGAGGGAAGGAAGGAGAGAGGGAAGGAAGGAGAGAGGGTAGGAAGGAGAGAGGGTAGGAAGGAGAGAGGGAAGGAAGGAGAGCCGGGAGGAAGGAGAGCGGGGAGGAAGGAGAGAGGGAAGGAAGGAGAGAGGGAAGGAAGGAGAGAGGGAAGGAAGGATGGAGGGAAGGAAGGAGAGAGGGTAGGAAGGAGAAAGGGAAGGAAGGAGAGAGGGAAGGAAGGATGGAGGGAAGAAAGGAGAGAGGGTAGGAAGGAGAGCGGGGAGGAAGGAGAGCGGGGAGGAAGGAGAGAGGGTAGGAAGGAGAGCGGGGAGGAAGGAGAGCGGGGAGGAAGGAGAGCGGGGAGGGAGAGGAAGGTGCCTGACCTCATTGGCATAGTAACGGGAAAGCCTGGTCAGCAACTCCTCCAGGAAACCCGCAATGGCAGGGAAGCTCTCCGATTGTATGCGGTAGCGATCTGCACAACAATCACAACAAAACAGTCATGTGACCTTTGGCCCTTCTCACACAATAACACCAACTCCTGGTACCAGTATCAGACTATAACACCAACTCCTGGTACCAGTATCAGACTATAACACCAACTCCTGGTACCAGTATCAGACTATAACACCAACTCCTGGTACCAGTATCAGACTATAACACCAACTCCTGGTACCAGTATCAGACTATAACACCAACTCCTGGTACCAGTATCAGACTATAACACCAACTCCTGGTACCAGTATCAGACTATAACACCAGCTCCTGGTACCAGTATCAGACTATAACACCAGCTCCTGGTACCAGTATCAGACTATAACACCAGCTCCTGGTACCAGTATCAGACTATAACACCAACTCCTGGTACCAGTATCAGACTATAACACCAGCTCCTGGTACCAGTATCAGACTATAACACCAACTCCTGGTACCAGTATCAGACTATAACACCAACTCCTGGTACCAGTATCAGACTATAACACCAACTCCTGGTACCAGTATCAGACTATAACACCAACTCCTGGTACCAGTATCAGACTATAACACCAACTCCTGGTACCAGTATCAGACTATAACACCAACTCCTGGTACCAGTATCAGACTATAACACCAACTCCTGGTACCAGTATCAGACTATAACACCAACTCCTGGTACCAGTATCAGACTATAACACCAGCTCCTGGTACCAGTATCAGACTATAACACCAGCTCCTGGTACCAGTATCAGACTATAACACCAGCTCCTGGTACCAGTATCAGACTATAACACCAACTCCTGGTACCAGTATCAGACTATAACACCAGCTCCTGGTACCAGTATCAGACTATAACACCAACTCCTGGTACCAGTATCAGACTATAACACCAACTCCTGGTACCAGTATCAGACTATAACACCAACTCCTGGTACCAGTATCAGACTATAACACCAGCTCCTGGTACCAGTATCAGACTATAACACCAACTCCTGGTACCAGTATCAGACTATAACACCAACTCCTGGTACCAGTATCAGACTATAACACCAACTCCTGGTACCAGTATCAGACTATAACACCAGCTCCTGGTACCAGTATCAGACTATAACACCAACTCCTGGTACCAGTATCAGACTATAACACCAGCTCCTGGTACCAGTATCAGACTATAACACCAACTCCTGGTACCAGTATCAGACTATAACACCAACTCCTGGTACCAGTATCAGACTATAACACCAACTCCTGGTACCAGTATCAGACTATAACACCAACTCCTGGTACCAGTATCAGACTATAACATCAGCTACAGTATCGACTATGCTCAGTCACATTCTGATGACAAGCATGTACATAACATAGAAATGCTCCATGTCCAGCAAATGCACTCACTCAGGCTTGCCCCACAATGCCATGCATTGTGGCAGTAATAATGAACCACTTTAAAACCTCCAATGTAAAATGTACTTTAAATTAGCTCCTAACAATAAAAGGTTAGGAACAGCAGTATAAACAGCAGTGCAACTGCTCAACATTCTACTCTGAAGGAGCAACACATTGACTGCACACCAAAGCTCCACCTGATGATTTTGAGGTGACAATGGTGACCTCCGGTCCGGCAAGAAGGTGAAACCCCATGGCATTCTGAGGCCCCTCCCCTCTCCCCGGCAGGAAGTGGGGAAACAGGGCGTGGAGGCTAACTGCAGGGTGGTTTATATCCACTGTCACCTGCGGGATATAGTAGTATACTGACTGGATACACAGTAGTGGATACAGGAGTATACAGTAGTGTACTGATTTGGTACAAGAGATACACTGGCGTTACCATGCAGAGTGGCAGCCATTTCTATAAGTCAGTATTCGTAATGCAGGGTGTCTAACTTGGCATGGTGTCACTGTTCTCACCTTGTGTTGTGCAGCCTTAGCTGGGTCACACGGCTCACAGAACAGAGACAGAGGCAGCTCAACGTCCATCTCAGACACCCGGGACAGACCTGTGGGACAATGCCATAGTCCAGTGGTGACGAATGTAATAAAGATACCATTGTGAACAACAGACACTGCCTTCAGTTGCCTGAGCAGCATTTCATAACTTGTATGATGCCAAGGTGGGCGGAGCCATAGTGCAGAATACATACCTCAGTATCAGCAAATTGGGCTATCATTCCTTCTGCTCTACTGCCCAGCAGCGCACAGAAATACTCGCAAACATATCAGCTCTTGCACACCTCACCGTTATTGCTTCAGCCCCTCCCACCTCTTGCACATCTCAGCACCATGTGCACACTTCAGCCCCTCCCACCTCTTGCACATCTCAGCACCATGTGCACACTACAGCCCCTCCCACCCCTTGCACATCTCAGCACCATGTGCACACTTCAGCTCCTCCCACCTCTTGCACAGCTCAGCACCATGTGTACACTTCAGCCCCTCCCACCTCTTGCATACCTCACTATACACATCACACCATGCTTCAGTTCCTCCTACTTCCTGCATGCACAACTCAGCATTATACACGCCTCAGCCAACCCCATGGCCCACCATTGCTTCAGCCCCTCCCACCTCTCTAAAATTATGTACACCGTGCCATGCTTCAGCCCCTCCCACCTCTCTACATTATGTACATCGTGCCATGCTTCAGCCCCTCCCACCTCTCTACATTATGTACATCGTGCCATGCTTCAGCCCCTCCCACCTCTCTACATTATGTACATTGTGCCATGCTTCAGCCCCTCCCACCTCTCTACATTATGTACACCGTGCCATGCTTCAGCCCCTCCCACCTCTCTACATTATGTACATCGTGCCATGCTTCAGCCCCTCCCACCTCTCTACATTATGTACATCGTGCCATGCTTCAGCCCCTCCCACCTCTCTACATTATGTACATTGTGCCATGCTTTAGCCCCTCCCACCTCTCTACATTATGTACATCGTGCCATGCTTCAGCCCCTCCCACCTCTCTACATTATGTACATAGTGCCATGCTTCAGTCCCTCCCACCTCTCTAGATTATGACATTATGCCACGCTTCAGCCCCCCCCCCCCCCAGGTAAAAGATGGTGGAAGAGCTACTGCCCTTCCACCTCAAGATGTCATTCTGCGTACCGTCAGGTGTGGTGTACGTGGTGGATATAGTGATGGTGTGGGAGAGAGGGAGGAGTGTCGGTGTGCAGACAACAGTGATCACATGTGGCTGTGAGGGGATGGACTTGGTGACCTCGTCCAGGTGGAGGTGTGTGGGGTGGGTGGTGAGAGGGAGGGTAGACACGATGTTGACAGTCACATCCCTCAAGACAGCACTGCTGGACGAGAGGGTGTGAATCTGTGAGGCCGTGAGGGTGTGAGGGCATGAGGGGTTAGGGTGTGTGAGATGTGAACCGCATACACTGCACTCACCCTGACCTCCACACACTTCTGCAGCTGCCTCACTGACTCTTCTTCCTCCTCCTTCTCCGCCTCCTCCCCCAGCTGCGCAAAGCAGACCATCTCACATATTGACCAGAGCCATAACAAGTACAAGTGCAGTGTACACCGGTATACTGCGTCGTACAGTCCTACACTGATCAGTATACTGTCCTACACTGATCAGTATACTGTGTTGTACAGTCCTACACTGATGATTCACTGATCAGTATACTGTGTTGTACAGTCCTACACTGATCAGTATACTGATGTATAATATTATTGTGTAGTACAGTCCTGCACTGATCAGTATACTGTGTTGTACAGTCCTACACTGATCAGTATACTGATGTATAATATTATTGTGTAGTACAGTCCTGCACTGATCTGTACTCTACACTGTACAATGAGGTCCTCACGTCCACAATCCTGGCCTGTGGCTCCACCACAACGTGCATCACCATGTTGGCTTCTGAGCTGTGCAGGGGAACACCCTCTAGTGGGCAAGAGAGTGCCAGTCACATGACAGCTGACACACCTTCTGTGAACTATCTCTGGCTTCACATAGCTTGCAATAGGCATGTCAGAGCAGGTGATGCAAAGCCGGAGGTAGGATGAAGCAAGCGTGCATGATGACATCATTGTCAATGCTGATGACGTCATCATGCACTGCTGGTTGAAGGCATAGGAGCAAGGCTGGCATAGGAGCAAGGCTGTCCCGGGAGCATACCAACCTTGTTGTGACTCATGAATGGTGTGCTGGAGATCCTTCAATTCCCTGTCCAACTCCTGCACAGAGGAGCAGGCAACATGGCATCACAACCTCTACATGGTGTATCCCACACCTGAGCAGTTTCACACAGTACTGGGTGTGCTGCCCATAATAATATCTCGGGTGAGTCCAGGGGTCCCAAATTTCTGGTAATGAGCTTCTGTTTCGAGCACTCCGCAGAAATGCCAGAATTTGGGCTCCTAACGTGTACCTAATCCCCACCCCTACGCCGCAAATCCTCGCTACTATAAGTATTGAGACCACTGGAGTGATCCTACACCTTGACAGAGGTATGGTTCTAGTTATCCACACCTCATAGTTCAGCTCTCGGGACGCTGAGCTGAAGGCTGAGAAGACGGAAGGGTCTGTGCCGAGGTAGTTGCACACCAGGTGGCCCAGCTCATCCAGGGACACAATAACACCACTGAGCTCCCTGTAAGGGTCAAAGGTTAGAGTACAGAGGTCAGAATATCTTATGAAGTGTACAGTGCTATGATAGCGCATGCAAGAGCACACACAAAGAATGTTTTACTGAAGTATGCAAGATTGCAGTGGAGCGGTTTACTGGGGTATGCACAATTGCACAACAACGGCATGGAGCAATACACTGGAGCAGAGGCAGGCATACTCGGGCAACGCCCAGGTGAGCTACCACAGAATAAAATGGCTGCCATGGTACCACTTACCTCCTTGGTTGGGTAGGCAACATGCTTAAAGCGGTCCAGCTACGAGAACTCTCCATTTCTCAGGGTCAAGGTTCATACACACAGCAAGCCTGTTCCCATGCAGGCCACATGGAGTAGGAACCAGGCTAAACACACAGCTAGCAAATTACGTGGAAAGTACGTCGCGAGACGAAATGTCATGGTGATAATTAAGAAGCAGGAGAAAGATGACACAGAAGCAGAAAGCTGTAACACGATAGTACAAAAAGCACTAAGTTGCCATGAGAGCCTTTCCTGACAGCCGAAAATGGTGGCACAAAATTTTTCCCCGCACTTTGCGTGGTTTCTCACCTACTTTGCTGCCTCTGTGGAGACACAAAAAACACATCCACACACCACGCCCAGGTTGCTAACACATCCTGCAACCGCCTATGTACTGGAGTATGCAGGATCACATACCACTAGTATGCAGACTTTTACTGGAGTATACAGGATCACATACCACTAGTATGCAGACTTTTACCGGAGTATACAGGATCACATACCAACAGCATGACTATAGGTACTCACTGGAAGTTTGCGACAGTGATATCTGCAGGAGGTTGGTCAACCCTAGCAGCCCAGACGAGGGAGGAATCCTGGAACACCAGCAGCTGGTTGGTGTGTGAGGCAAGGAGGTACTGCACCATCCCCTCCCCCTCCTCCCCTGCAAGGGTGCCAGGGAGTTTGTGTGTGAGTATGAGGGTGTGTGTGAGTATGAGGGTGTGTGTGAGTGTGAGGGTGGTGTGTGAGGGTGTGTGTGAGTATGAGGGTGTGTGTGTGTGAGTATGAGGGTGTGTGAGTATGAGGGTGTGTGAGTATGAGGGTGTGTGAGTATGAGGGTGTGTGTGTGAGTATGAGGGTGGTGTGTGAGGGTGTGTGTGTGTGAGTATGAGGGTGTGTGAGTATGAGGGTGTGTGAGTATGAGGGTGTGTGTGTGAGTATGAGGGTGTGTGAGTATGAGGGTGTGTGAGTATGAGGGTGTGTGTGTGAGTATGAGGGTGGTGTGTGAGGGTGTATGTGAGTATGAGGGTGTGTGTATGAGGGTGCGTGTGTGTGTGAGGGTGGTGTGTGAGGGTGTGTGTGTGAGTATGAGGGTGTGTGAGTATGAGGGTGTGTGTGTGAGTATGAGGGTGGTGTGTGAGGGTGTGTGTGTGAGTATGAGGGTGTGTGAGTATGAGGGTGCGTGTGTGTGTGAGGGTGGTGTGTGAGGGTGTGTGTGTGAGTATGAGGGTGTGTGTGTGTCAGTATGAGGGTGAGCGTGAGTATGAGGGTGTGTGAGTGATGGTGTGTGAGAATGAGGGTGTGTGTGAGTATGAGGTGTGTGTGAGTATGAGGGTGTGTGTGTGTGAGTATGAGGGTGTGAGGGTATGTGAATGAGGGTGTGTGAGTGTGAGGGTGTGTGTGTGTGTGTGTGTGGGTGAGTGTGAGGGTGTGTGTGTATGAGTATGAGGGTGTGTGTGTGTGAGTATCAGGGTGTGTTTGTCAGTATGAGGGTGAGTGTGAGTATGAGGGTGTGTGAACGGGATACGTTTAGGGGTGGGTCTACAGAGAACTAACCCACCTCTCTGGGGCGGAACAACACCATAGGCATGGATGCAACTTGGGCTGAACTCCAGTTTCTTCATGAACCTCATCTTGCCACTGTCACGGAAACAAAACACCGTGCGTTCCCCTGCAGAGAGCACCACAACTTTCTGAACCACTCAGTATACTTGGCTTGTATACTTCATGGCTAACATGTCACTACACTCGGTTTGTATACCTACTCAGTATATTTGGCTTGCATACTCCATGGCTAACAAGTAAGCTACTGGCTTGTATGGTGCAGTGACGCCTACCTAGGACCAGGATATGTGAGGGACATCCACCCACCGTTACCACACGCAGGTCAACAACATGCTCGCCCAGGTTCACACTCCAGTCAGCCTGTGTGTAGAGATAAGAGTGAGATGAGAGGTGGGTGAGGGAGGGGAAGGTGGATGGATGGTGGGGAGTCGGTGAGATGTGGATAGGGAAAAGGGAGGGGGGGGGGGGGGGGGGGGGGGGGTATGGGGGAGATTCTGGCTCAGAGGCACAACAGCGTCAGCTATAAAATCATATTAGAATGGACCATTACGGTCAGTCTAACTGACTTACAGCAATCTTCTTTCCACCAGTTTGCTGTGTCTCCCTCTCAACTCCGACATTACTGCTGGCTACAGCCAGAGTCTGGTACCTGCATTGTGCAGCACAAGAGTGATTGGGGGTGACAGCCTACTGCCCAGCTCCAGGCTCACCGGAATGTCTGCAGCACATGTGCAGAGTTGGCGGTGACAAGAGAGTCGGTCCGGGGGAGGTACCTCAGAGGACCAGGGAGGAGGAAGTCTGGGAGGAAGCAGGCAAAGGCAGCACTCTCCTGGTGGAAGAATGACAGCTGTCCATCCATTGACTGCACACAGAGGTGGTCCACGCCTGTGGGATGGTTGTGGGGACAGCATGACAAATATAAGTACAGCATTTAAAGGTACCAGTAGATTGCACAGAATTTCAAAGAATAAGCGTGTGTGTTTTGTACCCCTGTCCCCTCCAAAGGGTCCCCATGTCATGTTAGCGGTGGTTCTTTGGAACGTGTGGCGGTAGACAAGGGTGAGGATGTGCTGTACCCCTTCCTCTGTCTGTGAGGAGGTAAGTGTGTGAACCGTCAGCTCACGAGGGTGTAGCAGCGCCAGGTGTAGGCTTTGGGAACCCCTGTAAGTGAAGAGGAAGGGAAGGGGAGGAGGAGGGGGAGGGGGGGGGGGGGGGGGGGGGGGGGGGGGATGGAGGAGGGAAGGAGGGCAGGAGAATAACAACGAAAACTCGCTAGTCAGTCCTCTCTTGCTTACTGGATGAATCTCCCCACAGCCACCTGCAGTACTGGTGCACCCATGTCCCTCTCAAGGATCACATGATCCGGGGAGAATGCAGGGGGGTGTGGCAGGTAGATACGCACCAGCCCCTGGAAGCTGCCCACAACAATCTTGTCTGCAGTGGCAAACCGAATTCATCACAAATAGGATGCAGATAGTGTTTGCAACAGCAGGATTGGTATAAAAGCTGTATGCATGCCTTATATGGCTACACGGATCATTCAGGCTCATGATCTCACCGTGCCCAGATGGACTGTTGTCGACGTTGGCAACACAGAGGCACCCAATGTCGTAAAACTCCTCACAGCCGCTGGTGGTGGACCACCAATCTCGCGCTTTAAACAGCGACATCCCGCTCTTTTCCGACGGTCATTCTATTTAGTACCCACTTAGTTTGTATCGCGGTGCGCGTCATTCAGAACAAGAGACGAGTGGAGGAGAGATCAAAACTTGGTATTGAGCCCGAGACTAGGAAGCTATATGGTTGCTAGCAGACACGTGAAATGCTTCTGACCATAATTTTTTTTTTTGGCTTGCTTGGTTTGCCTATCCAACGACACTGTATTATTGTGTCTTAGCTACGGGATATACCATGGCTACGGGGTATAAAGCTAAAATAATGGCATCCTGGGGGTGTAAGTGAGGGTTTTAGGGTTGCAGTCAGTTTCATTGTGTCCAAGGAGGACTTTTTTACTAATTTTCAGCCCTAGGTTTGATATCCAATACTAGATATCTGAGTACCGTTATCTCCTGCAGCTGGAGGACATAGCTGTATTACAGAAGTGTGATGCGTCAGGTGTTGGCCCCACCCAGACGTATCCATGTAGTGCTGGCAAAGCTGATGGGAGCTAGCATGTTCTGCTGGATCTTCTGGAGGCTGAAGCATGACTGGAAAGATGTGTTTGTGAGTGCATAATCATTATAACCTTGCTGCATGTGGCATGGTCATATCATGACCGTTCTATTATTACGACCATGCTGGTACCGTCATATCATGACCTAGCCTCGTACCCAGGCCACGCATGGAATGCAGAAAAGGGCCTGGTGACACTTGGCAAAATTCCCGTATGTGCTCAGTCAGCATAATTGTGTAAGCGATTACATTCCTACGTGGATGCGTTCGAATTCACGTGGCAGGTAGCTGTTGGTGAGTAGAAAGTCCTTGTGACCAGAGGTGAATCTTGAAGGCTAGAACAGCAGTTTTATCAAACGGTTACACTTTTCACGGGGTAAAGAATGTGATTACTACACAGTAATTGGCAATGGATGAATGAGATTCGCCTACCTGAAATCAAGACTACTGACCTCAGCACATAATTATGGGAATTTTGCCAAGTGTGACCAGGCCCTCTTCCGCATTCCATGCGTGGGCCTGGGTACGAGGCTAATCATGACCTAGCCTCGTTCCCAGGTCATAGGAGAAATGGCCTGGGAGCTTCCGCGAGTTCAAACTGTATACGGATGTAACGTCACAGCAATTGCATACCTTATTCAAGCAGTGAAGTCCACGTGATATTTCCACCTGCTGACAATGGTCCTTTCCTGCTCGTGGAAGCAACTGTTTGCTGCAGGTTCTGCGACGGAAGGCAAGTAGAAGACGAACGAACACAAATCATTGTGCAGAGCGCCAACACCAGCACGATCGACTGTTGCGATGAATGGGCGTGACTGCGAGTTTCAGTGCATGATGCAATGCATTTTACTGTTGTCATGTGACAACGTTCTGAAATCTGATTGGTTGTGCCAACTCTGACTGCAGAAATAACAGTTTGAACTCATGCAAGTTGCCAGGCCTTTTCTTTTACGGCATGGGAATGAGGCTGATCGTGACCATGCTGGTACCATCACATCATGACTGTGCTGGTACGGTCATATCTTGTATCACAACGTGGTGTACCATCACATCACGACCAGTCTGGTACAGTCATATCACCGTGCTGGAACAGAGTCGTATGTAGCAGGTACCATCATGACTGGGCTGGTCTTATCGCAACTGCTGGTCTCATTGCCAGCAGACACTTTCACTTCGGTGAACTGCGTATCAAGAACAGTGTGAGCTATACAGCTTAATTAATCCCCCCCCCCCCCCCCCCCCCCCCTCCCCTTCCAAAAAAACTACCCAGCATACCTGCAGTTTAGCAGCTCTACATTACTCGTCTAATGGGTTTACTTGAATCACGTGACTTGGAATAAGAAATGGCTTTGACAACAACTTTGGGATAGACATGGCAGCTGTGGTGATTGCTATGTGAGGTCGATCACATATGTACTGCTGTTGTTGCATGTGTACATTGTACTGGAGTGTCACGACCACATCTCCTCACAGGGTCACCATGACTCACTGGAACCGCCACCACTCCACTCCTCCTCAGATCGACCTACAAGTAGCTAGCCGCAGCTCACTGGTGATATGAACATGCACATCTCAGTATCCATGCATGTGTCTGTGACTGGTTTGCAGTGCAAGTTGTACATACTATGATAACTCTCAGGATGAAGTTGGTGTCCAATATTAGCCGAGCATATTATAGTAGAACAGCTGGGAGGATCCTTCTGGCTGCATGGTAGCCCTGTATTACAACAGTATAGTACACACCACAGTATAGTACACACCACAGTATAGTACACACCACATGCAGTACACATACCATAGTACAGTACGTGCCATGGTACAGGTCACACCGCAGTATATATACAGTACATATCACACAATGGCAGCAGTTCCAGTTGCAAACTGTAGTGTTTGGAGGAGCTACTTCCCAACAGCACCTCTTATAGCAGCCTCCTCCCTAGACCCTCCACACCCCTCCCTCCATGTGTGCACAGAGCATGTGACCCTCCACACCCCTCCGGATCCATGTGTGTGCAGAGCATGTGACCCTCCACACCCCTCCCTCCATGTGTGTGCAGAGCATGTGACCCTCCACACCCCTCCCTCCATGTGTGCAGAGCATGTGACCCTCCACACCCCTCCTTCCATGCGTGTGCAGAGCATGTGACCCTCCACACCCCTCCCTCCATGTGTGCACAGAGCATGTGACCCTCCACACCCCTCCCTCCATGTGGCCAAACTGGGAGCATGTGTGGAATGAGAATACGTACCCAAGAGCAGATTGAGACCCTCCACATCCCTCCCTCCATGTGTGCGCAGAGCATGTGTGGAATGAGAATACCCAAGACCCTCCCCTCCACACCCCTCCCTGCGCACTGGCCAAACTGGGAGCATGTGTGGAGGGTCTGGGAATAAGAATACCCACCTCTGTAGACCGTCCACACGCACCCTGCATGGCCAAGCTGGGAGCACGTGTGCAGGGTCGGGACCAAAGAGAAGCCTCCTCCCCAGCCAACAGTACTATACTGTCTTGTCTGAGTTTCCTCCTGCTGCCAGACCCCGTGTCTGAGTAACACACTGCTCATGGTCTGCCGACATGAGCTGTCAGAAGGATATTCACTTGATATGATACACATGTCGGCTAACGTGTGGTATAGCTCTACAGTAGAGGCAACAAGCATACACAACAAAGTACAAACAGCACAGACAATGCATCAATAAAGACGTGTCCACGAAATGCGATGTAATGGTGACATCATTCTCTCACTCGCCCTCGCTCAGACGCCCACTCACAGACACAATTGCACAAGACCATTGGTAATTCGTGGATAGCTGTCAAGATAGCAATTGAGTTCAGTTGTAATCTAAGGAGAGAAGAATACGAGGATGATTATAATTATGAAGACCATTTTGCATTGGAGTACCCACCATAATAATCGAAACACTTCCCTGCCTCTATTGCTACTGACTATGCGCTACCTCAGTCATGGCTTTAAGTTTGTCCACTCAGAATAGTTGAACTGACACAGTAGAAATGATTCATCTATTCAAGTCACTCTGGGGCATTAAAGATCAGCAGAGACTATTTTGTGTACATTTTGTCAGAAACATTATTGCAACTCTGAATTAAACTGCACTTTTGTACAATTGTTCACTGGGTTGGACTCTTTAGCTCACAATTGCTAGTCATATGCCAAAGCACGTGATCTTAGACACACCCACTGAAGATGGACTGTCAAGACAGCTGCTGAGAGAACTGGAAGGCCTGTCCTTAACAAAAACTGCCCGGATAATCTACATTCTACTCGGTGAAATACAACAACTCATCAAGACACTTCATTTCATACTGAAAGCGGTGCCCAAGGTAGCTTATGTGCTCCTCCAGAATCGT
This sequence comes from Axinella damicornis, assembly GCA_963931865.1. Taxonomy (NCBI): domain Eukaryota; kingdom Metazoa; phylum Porifera; class Demospongiae; order Axinellida; family Axinellidae; genus Axinella; species Axinella damicornis. The sequence continues at coordinate 177,158 of OZ007505.1, read as the reverse complement.
CTCCCTGGGTCCTTATGACGTGGCCTTGATCGATTGATGTACTGCCGTTTTCACACAAGAAACTACCGAAGGTGATGACTACAACAAGCACAACGCGAAGTTACAGCTATCGCCAAGAGAGACACAATAGCTGACGTTACTTTGCTCGTTATTTACACCGCCATTAGCTTTCTCCGTACACTATTATGTATATCCACGTATTTTCTGTGCAACATTAATCTGGTCAATCCAATCCTTAACGCCCCAGAGCATGTCGTATCAGTCACTGAGGCAGTCTCAAGCTATAGCAATGATGTCTATGACAAGATAAACACTGCAAAAGATGACAACTTCAATATGTGAGTTCCCTAATACCGTATATTGGGTTATTTTCGTTGTTAAAATATTTTCGCGAATGCCTCCAATCGCGAAAATTTATCTCGCGAAATTTTTTTGGTAATGTGTCCTATGATGACGCTGTCCTTCAACACCGCCACGGCGTGTCAATCAGTACCGTTTCTTGGTTCTCGGTCACAAACAGCTGCCTCCCAGATCTCCTGATACACATGGTAGCCTCGAACGCAGCATTCTCGTTCGTACTCCTCATCGTTATGGCTTGACATGTATTCGCGCGAGTTCACTTTGCTTGAGTTCGCGAAAATTTTTCAACACGAATAATTATTACGCGAACGTTATTCAACACGAAAATAACCCAATATACGGTACAAACACCAACCTACAGTTGTATAATTATTACTAACAACCTTTTTGTTGCAGCATCTTGAGCTCCTTCTGGGCCCACATTGACAATGTCTTGGTTCGCTTAGTGCGCGATCGCTTTCCTTCCTGTAGAAGTTTTATGATAACTTGGTTGTTTTGGAGAACGGGGAGAAGCTGTTTACCAAATGAACTGCACAGGTCCCTGTGAAGATAGGGAGGGGAGAGGAGGGAGGGAGAGAGGAGGGAGGGAGGGGAGAGGAGGGAGGAGGAGAGGAAGGAGGAGGGGAGAAAAGGAGGAGTCGAGGAGGGAGAGGAAAGAGGGAGGAACAGGAAACGACCTTGGTCAGTCCCAAGTTCTCACTGCACATCACACAAGCATGACCAAGGACAGCTGCTCACCCGAGTAGCCCAGCACAGGATGCCACATTGCTGTCAGAGTGATCCTCGTCTTTAGCAATCAGCTCAATCAGCTGAAGCATAGTTGAAATATGTGGCCCCACCAGGTTGACATCAGCTGTGCATTGAAGGGAAGAGAAGGTTACTGACGTGAAGGATAAGAGAACGATGAGGCACAGTGTGTCTGACTTACGGCTAATCTTGTTCTCAACATCACCCTTCAGACCCTGTATGATGCCAGTGTAGGCCTCCAGACATCCCTCACGAAGTTCATTAATATAATCTATCATGTCGAAGTCCGTCTGCGGAGAGGGGAGGAGGGAGGGGAGAGGGACAGTGAGTAGGATGGAGGAGGGACAGTGAGGAGGATAGAGATCAGCAACGAGGGCAGTGGGGAGGATGGAGATCGGGCAACGAGGGACAGTGAGGGTGATGGAAGGAAGGACAGTGGGGAGGATGGAGATCGGGCAATGAGGGACAATGGGGAGGATGGAGATTGGGCAATGAGGGACAGTGGGGAGGATGAAAGGAAGGACAGTGGGGAGAATGGAGATTGGGCAACGAGGGACAGTGGGGAGGATAGGAGGGACAGAGGGGAGGATGGAGATCGAGAAGTAACCTACATACCAGAGGTCCACCTCCACTGGTCTTCACTGACCTTATCCACCTGGGTCTGTGCGGCCTGCTGGAGGATGTGGAAGACAATTGAGAGGTAGGTCTTGAACTCTGCTCCAACGGCCAGAGCAATGTCACCAATGGTGGAGAGGATGCATGGCTTCACCGAGCGATGGACTGATGCATCCTGCAGGGATGCAGGAAGGAGGAGAGGGGAAATGAGAGGAGGGGGAGAGAGGGAGGGAGAGGAAGGCAAGGGGGACAGGGGGAGGGAGAGGAAGGTGAGGGGGAGAGAGGAAGGGGAGGGGGGAGGAGGAGAGAGGGAGGGAAGGGGGGGGGGGGGGGGAGAGGGAGGGATCGGGGGACAGAGAGAGGAGAGGAGGAGAGAGATGAGACGGGGACAAAAGAATAGGTGGTAACCAGTTTAGTTTTCCCTCAAAGGAGGCGTACAAGATGCTCCCCCTTCCTTCCTTGGCCTAATCTCCCCTGGGAAACAGGTCCTTGCCAAGCAGTGACCAGAGGCGAGTGTTAGAGGCAGAGCACCAGCTTCAGCAAACAGCACTACATCCTTTCATGTGTTACATTACTAGTGGAATGCGCGACATTGTGGGGCGAGCGTGAGCAAATGCACATACATGCAGAATGTGGAACAGTTCATCAGAATGTGACTGCATGGGCATAGCACAACCTCAGGCCACAGAAATTACATATTAAATTTTATGCTAATGTACATCTAATCTAGCAGTAGAAATTCAATTCCTGGAATTTCCACTAATCCAATTAAGCGGTAGCTCTGGACACTAATTATTTTCGGGACACTAATTATTTTGGGGACACTAATTACTTTCCTGACACTAATTATTCTCTGTGATTCCAATGTACCGGTACCAGGAAATGTTCTTATCAAAACAACACGAGTTCCAAGTACACATTAATTTTACAAAATACACTATTCATAGTCAGTCTGATTCAGTCCAAATGCACTGCATGGCATGGCAGTTGATGCTGGAATACAACAGTCATTAATGAGTTCTCTCGAAATTCAGCGCGTGGTGGGGGCATCCAGTGAGTGTCTTTCCTGGAAGAGTGTAGTCACAAACGCCGAATGCCAGCACGTGGCAGTGGCAGTTCATGTCCATGTTCCTGGAATAACAGCTCGAAATGCAGCGCATTGCAATGATGGTATGGCAGTAGGTGCCCAGTTCCTGGAATAGTGCAGCTACAACAGTCACAAACGCTCGAAATGCAGTACGTGGGATGGCAGCTCGATGCCCATTTCCTGGATTTCTCTCCAAACGCAGCGCGACAATTTCTATCTATTCGGTCCATCACGTGAGTGATGTCATGATAGAAAGGATGTTAGATTGAACGTGGGCGCACTGGGGCTCAGAACAGCAAGAAGAGCTTAAAGTACCAGGTAAATTACCAGGCGTATCTAGCTAGCGGGGGGCAACTGTCATACACACCAAGTGTTGAACAATACGCGAAATGTAGCTCTTTTGTTCTGAAAAACGTTGCCATTTCTCAATTACGTCATGCCCATGTGATGACAGATACTAGGCCCCCTCCCACTTATCTGTACTGCATCCGTACACTTACTGAAAGATTTGAAATGAGTATTCCGATGATACCATTGCAGTAGGGGAGTACCCGATTGCTAAGTGATCTGCAAAGGTCTCCTACCAAACCTACTGCTGCCACACACACCTGGCATGGGAGAGGGAGAGAGGGGGGAGGGAGGTGAGAGGGGAGAGAGAGTGGGGAGGGGGGAGAAGGGGGAGAGAGGGGGGAGAGAGGGGGAAAGAAGGGGGAGAGAGGGGGGAGAGAGGGGGGAGGGAGGTGAGAGGGGAGAGAGGGGGGAGAGGGAGGAGAGAGGGGAGAGGAGGGAGAGAGAGGGGGTGGGGGGGAGGGAGGTGAGAGGGGAGAGAGAGTGGGGAAGGGGGAGAGAGGGGGAGAGGGAGGAGAGAGGGGGAGAGGAGGGAGAGAGGGGGTGAGAGGGGGGAGAGGGAGGAGAGAGGGGAGAGGAGGGAGAGAGGGGGAGAGAGGAGGTGGGGGGAGGGAGGTGAGAGGGGAGAGAGAGTGGGGAAGGGGGAGACGGGGAGAGGGAGGAGAGAGGGGGAGAGGAGGGAGAGAGGGGGTGGGGGGGAGGGAGGTGAGTGGGGAGAGAGAGTGGGGAAGGGGGAGAGAGGGGGAGAGAGGGAGAAGGGGGGAGAGGGAGGAGAGGGGAGAGAAGCAGGGAGAGAGGGGAGAGAGGGGGTGGGGGGTGAGAGTGGGGAGGGGGAGAGGGTGGAGGGTGGAGAGAGGGGGGAGGGGGGAGAGAGTGGGGAGGAGGAGAGAGGGGGGAGGGGGGAGAGAGGGGGGAGGGGAGGAGGGGGGAGAGAGGGGGAGGGGGAGGAGGGGGAGATAGGGGGAGAGAGGGGAGAGGGGGGAGAGAGGGGGGAGGGTGGTAGGGGTGTGTGTATATGGTATGGGTGTGTGGGTTGAAGTGTGTGTAAAGTGTGTGTATATACAAACTACAATGAAATGTGCCCCCAAATAATACCTGGTGTTCAGAGTAGTTCTTCAAGGCCTGCAGTAGGTAAGGCACAAACGCTTCCATGTACTTCAAAAACCCCTCTCCAACAACTGTAGGAGCAGCATGAAATATTTGTATACCATCATCAGTGAGGTTTCAGATTTCAGATTCAACAATACATAGATCACAGTTGTCAGTGAGTCAACAATATAGACCGAGTCAAGGACTGGCCTTGTCACCTCTGCTAGACAAGGTGATTGTGATTAGCGAAGGTCAACCATGTCCTGACCAAGTCTTATGCAGGATCGTACCACCTCTCCATAGCATCCCTCACACGCTCACCCTCCCCACCCCACACACACTCACCCTCCACGAGCACCCCAACTGTCATCACTACATCCTCCTGCACCCCACCACTGCTCCCCAGGCCGGACTGGAGCATCAGCATGAGGGCCTCCATGACAGTGTCCGCAATGCTGCTTGCGTCCTCGGGACTCACTTTCCGCAGCAGACTTTGCAGTGTGGCTAGCAAGAGAGAGCCCAAGTCATTGAGCTGCTGTCGAGTTGCCCCTGCTACCTGTGTCTGTGCACATGTGGGGATGTGCGTGGGGGGATGTGTGTGTGTGTATGTGTGCGTGTGTGTGGATGTGTGTGTGTGTGGATGTGTGTGTGCACTTGGTGGGATGCTGATCCTAACACATGCACTTGGTGGGATGCTGATCCTAACACATGCACTTGGTGGGATGATGATGATGATCCTAACACACGCAGATGATGATCCTAACACACGCACTTGGTGGGATGATGATCCCAACACATGCACTTAGTGGGATGCTGATCCTAACACATGCACTTGGTGGGATGCTGATCCTAACACATGCACTTGGTGGGATGATGATCCTAACACATGCACTTGGTGGGATGATGAACCTAACACATGCACTTGGTGGGATGATGATCCCAACACATGCACTTGGTGGGTGCTACTGATCTCAACTGGAGGATGGCCTTACTACATCTAGCCGCAGCATCTGCTGTAGCCGCTCCATCATCAACAACGTTGTCTTCTGCACCACAGGGTAGCAGTCCTGTGGAACAGAGGAGTACACTACATCATCAATTATCACGGACTAATGCTAGATGTTAGGTTAATAGGATTCGGAACAACTAAGGGAATCTCAATTCTGCAAACGTGTACCATATCCCTTGATTCTTAATACGAACCTGTGCACTGTATTTGATGAGGTCCATCAGAGCCTCAAAAGCTGAGCTTCTTAGGTTTCCAGTCCCAGCATCTGCCCTGAAGTTACACACAGCAACACATGACATTAATCCACCCTGAAGTTACACACAACACGTACACATAACATTCATCCGCCCTGAAATTACACACAACATGTACACATAACATCCATCCGCCACGAGGTTACACATAACGCGTACACACAGCAACACGACATCCATCCACCATGAGGTTACACACAGCAACACGACATCCATCCACCATGAGGTTACACACTAGCCTCGTTTCCAGGCCTTGAGCATGTAGTTGGTTGAACAGTACGCAAAACTTCGCCTATTGTCCTGAATTCTTTTGCGATTTGTCAATTACGTCATACTCACGTGAGGAAACATACCAGGCTCTACCCACTTTTAGTGACAAAAGCTGGGTGGGGGCCTGGGAACAAAGCTACAGAGATTACACACAAGAATCCATGACACATTCAACACAAATACTTCACATGAAATCTTCCAAACTACCACCGCACGTAGAGACCAGTTAATAGGCACATGCCGCTATTAAGCACATAATTTAAATAAGCGCATATTTCCTTCTTGTCCTCATTAACCAGTCCCTACAGTATTTGTCTCTACGGTATTTGCCATGCATTGCACTACTGGTGGGGAGCACACAGAAAATGAAACCTATATGCAAGCTCTCCCTGCAAAGCACGGCAGCATCTCTTCTACTCTGATTCTCAAGTAAGAGCTAGATTAATTGCTTCCATGGAACAGTGTAGGTCAAAGGTCACTCATGGGCAGAAGGGGGTTGTTGCCCACCTGTCAATGGTCACAAGGAGCTTCTCGACAATGGCTTCGAAAGAGGAGGAGAGGCAGTAGGTTTTGGGATCATTCTCGTCCTCTACATTTTCATATGCTGCCTCTGCTAGGGAGGAGAAGGCCTGTGTGTGTGTGTGTGTGTGTGTGGGGGGGGGGGGGGGGGGGGGGGGGGGGGGGGGGGTATGTGTAGTGTGTGTGTGTGTGTGGTGGGAGGGAGAGAGGTACCTTTCAAGTAAACATCATCAGGTAAACATCAGGTAAACTTCAACAGTTGGAGATTCTCCTAAATGCTATGGAATGAAGCTGACCAGCTGACACTCCTCCCAATCCCCACCTGGGACAGGTGGCACTCCTAGCTCCCGATCCCCAAGCACCTGGGACACCTAGCTCTCAATTCTCACCTGGGACAGGTGGCACCCCTCCCAATTGCCACCTGGGACAGGTGGCACTCCTGGACAGGTGACACTCCTCCCAATCCCCACATGGGACAGGTGGCACTCCTCCCAAGCCCCACCTGGGACAGGTGGCACCCTTCCCAATCTCCTCCTGGGACAGATGGCACTCCTCCCACTCCCCCCACCTGGCCCAAACCCTCTCACCCAGCAGCTGTTGGTGGCGACACGTGGTTCGCCCTGTAGTCCCCTGCACAGCCCATCCAGAAGCTTCAACAGGTACTGGTCTTTTTGTTCTCTTATCTCACTCGGGTCATTCTGCTCGCTGAGCACAGCTGAAGGGACCTGCTCACACACACGGCCGAGAGTCCATACTGCACTGTCTCGTACCTGTACCACTGGATCATCCATTCGATCTATCAGTGGCCCCATGACCTGGGGGGGGGGGGGGGGGGGGAAGGAAAAAGAAGAGGGGGAGAAGGAACGGGGGGTGGGGATGGATTGGATAGCTGGGTTGCCCAGATCCACAGGTCCTCCTTATCCTCCTACCAACAAAATCATGGATGGCTAAACATGTAGGTCATCACAGCACAGGAATGGCTCACAATACAGGTCATTGTTAGTAGTGCCTGGATGGCAAATAAACAGGCCAACATAGTGCCTGGATGGCTCACAGTACAGGTCACTGTAGTGTGTGGATGGCTCATAGCAGTACATGGATGGCAAAAAATGCAGGCCAACATAGTGCCTTGATGGCTCACTATACAGGTCACTGTAGTGCGTGGTAGCTCATGGTACGGTGCATAGATGGCTAGGCCATCAAAGTGCCTGGATGGCAAATAATATAGTGCCTGGATGGCTCACTATACAGGTCACTGTAGTGCGCGGATGGTTCAACATACCTCCATAACATGCTGTTGCAGCACATTCGGGTCAGGCCCCTCCAAAATTGAACCTGCAGCCAATACACACACATCTGTAACACCAGCACCCAAACACTCTTCAAGTAAAGAACCAGTGGTCTCTTATAGCCTCGTTCCCAGGCCTACCCCGTTTGCTGTTCTTCGATTTGCATTGACAATAATACACGGATGCAGAAGGGGGAAGGCCAGGTATTATCAATCTTGTCAAAGATCAGGTGGACATATTACATGGGGGGGGGGGGGGGGGGGGGGGGGGGGGGTGCCCAACTGCAATAAACATTGGCTAACAAAGTTGTGTAGAGCGTCTGGAGTTTTGACTAGTTGCGGATCGTGGGAACCTAGCCGGCTAAATGATCCAGGACCTGCTGAAATGACTACGGGCCCCGCCCCCTTACGTCCACCTCGTGTCCACCTGACATCACTCACGTGATGAATGATACCAGATCTTCGATGTTTTTCACCACTCTTCCGCATCTGTGTATTATTGTCAACGCAAACCAAAGAACAGAAAACAGGGAGGCCTGAGAATGAGGCTAGGTCTCTTATGTGGTACGTTAGTGACTTCCCTAAACTTTACCCAAAATTCACGTACTGCACAACTTTCAAAATGGATACCAGACTACTTGTACCACAGCGAACAACTGATTTGTGAGTCTGGGAAAGAGGCTAGTGCCGGAGCTCCTAGACTGCCCCCCTACCTAGTGCCACGATGGCAGCATCCTTCCACTGCCATAGCTGGTTTGAAAGATGTTCCCTGACGAAGGGCATCACCAGTGGGACAATGGAGTCCTCACAGTAGTTGGCCATCAGGGATAGGCACACCCCTGCAGCCTTGCACGGGTTCCAGTCATCCTCATCATCATACTCTTCCTGCATGGACATGTGATAGTCATGTGACATCATAGGCAGCTTGGATGTTAAAAAAAAACAGTATACAGTATTGTGTGACAGTCATGTGACAGTTAGTCAAGGCTGACCTGTTTTGTTAGAGTCAGCAGCATAATTGGAACTAGGAATTGCATTGCACCCTTCACATAGAACCGGCTGATCTGCTCGGGTGGTCTGCCCTGCTCTTCAGACTGCAGCAGAATAGACAGATGACAGGAACCCACATGACTCCTTGCAGATCAGCCTCGTTCCCAGGCCCGAGACAGCGAGGAGAAAAGGGCCTGGTTCCCACTGTTTGGCATGCGCTAAAGAGTGATGGAATTCCAGCGGCACCGTGGACGTTTGATTATGTTTGTACAACTCGTGACATCGAAGTGGATAACGTGATCCGTACAGTTAAACTAGCTAGCTATAGTAAGCGAGTGGCGTGCGTTACAACAGCTCTTGATCGTGCTCTCCTATGCCCTCAGGTGGCAAGTGCTCCTAAATTGAGCTAGAACAGTGACCCGCGATTGAAGATGGGTGTGGCTACCATTGCGCACCGACCGGGTGGAGTCGGTATGCTACCAGACTCTTCCGTTTGCTTTGAATAACAAATGTCGGGTAAGTCTGTTGCTGGTGGTAGTGCAATTGTGGCTGTGTCGCCCCTCATCTCACGGATGAAGGACCAGTGTAGCAAAATAGATAGCGTCACACGCCCGACCATGTGACTACGAAGACGTCATTTGCACCCTCCCCCTTATGAATACGTGCTACTGTTACAGATAATTAAGCACATGCGCAAACAGCTAGTGGAAACCAGGCCCTTTTCTCCTCCTCTCTGGCTTGGGAACGAGGCTACCCTGCAGATATAACCTATTCCATTACTGGAGTGAGCCTGACCAGGCCCCACATATACGACTTTGTTGTTGTGAATTTACCGTATAATACATGTACATTTATATTTCGTACGGCATGCTGTACATGCAAATCATCTGCAGTTTGCATGTTCTTGCGTCACGTGTTGTTCAGCTGAACTGCTGAACGAACCATGAACAGTCTACCTCTTGAAAAGATGCATGTGTGGACCTACCTATTCAATGGCTAGAGTGATAAAGATGCATGTGTGGACCTACCTATTCAATGGCTAGAGTGATACAGGTTACCGCATGGCAAAAAAGATCCATCTACAAAATTGTATTATTGTCTGACTCACTGTTC
>OZ007505.1:127562-167269 GCA_963931865.1 Axinella damicornis | reverse complement strand
ACATAGATCACAGTTGTCAGTGACTCAACAATATAGACCGAGTCAAGGACTGGCCTTGTCACCTCTGCTAGACAAGGTGATTGTGATTAGCGAAGGTCAACCATGTCCTGACCAAGTCTTATGCAGGATTGTACCACCTCTCCATAGCATCCCTCACACGCTCACCCTCCCCACCCCACACACACTCACCCTCCACGAGCACCCCAACTGTCATCACTACATCCTCCTGCACCCCACCACTGCTCCCCAGGCCGGACTGGAGCATCAGCATGAGGGCCTCCATGACAGTGTCCGCAATGCTGCTTGCGTCCTCGGGACTCACTTTCCGCAGCAGACTTTGCAGTGTGGCTAGCAAGAGAGAGCCCAAGTCATTGAGCTGCTGTCGAGTTGCCCCTGCTACCTGTGTCTGTGCACATGTGGGGATGTGCGTGGGGGGATGTGTGTGTGTGTATGTGTGCGTGTGTGTGGATGTGTGTGTGTGTGGATGTGTGTGTGCACTTGGTGGGATGCTGATCCTAACACATGCACTTGGTGGGATGCTGATCCTAACACATGCACTTGGTGGGATGATGATGATGATCCTAACACACGCAGATGATGATCCTAACACACGCACTTGGTGGGATGATGATCCCAACACATGCACTTGGTGGGATGATGATCCTAACACACGCACTTGGTGGGATGATGATCCCAACACACGCACTTGGTGGGATGATGATCCTAACACATGCACTTGGTGGGATGATGATCCTAACACACGCACTTGGTGGGATGATGATCCCAACACATGCACTTGGTGGGATGCTGATCCTAACACATGCAATTGGTGGGATGATGATCCTAACACATGCACTTGGTGGGATGCTGATCCTAACACATGCACTTGGTGGGATGATGATCCTAACACATGCACTTGGTGGGATGATGATGATGATCCTAACACACACACTTGGTGGGATGATGATCCTAACACACGCACTTGGTGGGATGATGATCCCAACACATGCACTTGGTGGGATGATGATCCTAACACACGCACTTGGTGGGATGATGATCCCAACACATGCACTTGGTGGGATGCTGATCCTAACACATGCACTTGGTGGGATGATGATCCTAACACATGCACTTGGTGGGATGCTGATCCTAACACATGCACTTGGTGGGATGATGATGATGATCCTAACACACGCACTTGGTGGGACAATGATCCTAACACACGCACTTGGTGGGATGATGATCCCAACACACGCACTTGGTGGGATATCCCGATGATCCTAACACACGCACTTGGTGGGATGATGATCCCAACACATGCACTTAGTGGGATGCTGATCCTAACACATGCACTTGGTGGGATGCTGATCCTAACACATGCACTTGGTGGGATGATGATCCTAACACATGCACTTGGTGGGATGCTGATCCTAACACATGCACTTGGTGGGATGATGATGATGATCCTAACACACGCACTTGGTGGGACGATGATCCTAACACACGCACTTGGTGGGATGATGATCCCAACACACGCACTTGGTGGGATGATGATCCTAACACACGCACTTGGTGGGATGATGATCCCAACACATGCACTTAGTGGGATGCTGATCCTAACACATGCACTTGGTGGGATGCTGATCCTAACACATGCACTTGGTGGGATGATGATCCTAACACATGCACTTGGTGGGATGATGAACCTAACACATGCACTTGGTGGGATGATGATCCCAACACATGCACTTGGTGGGTGCTACTGATCTCAACTGGAGGATGGCCTTACTACATCTAGCCGCAGCATCTGCTGTAGCCGCTCCATCATCAACAACGTTGTCTTCTGCACCACAGGGTAGCAGTCCTGTGGAACAGAGGAGTACACTACATCATCAATTATCACGGACTAATGCTAGATGTTAGGTTAATAGGATTCGGAACAACTAAGGGAATCTCAATTCTGCAAACGTGTACCATATCCCTTGATTCTTAATACGAACCTGTGCACTGTATTTGATGAGGTCCATCAGAGCCTCAAAAGCTGAGCTTCTTAGGTTTCCAGTCCCAGCATCTGCCCTGAAGTTACACACAGCAACACATGACATTAATCCACCCTGAAGTTACACACAACACGTACACATAACATTCATCCGCCCTGAAATTACACACAACATGTACACATAACATCCATCCGCCACGAGGTTACACATAACGCGTACACACAGCAACACGACATCCATCCACCATGAGGTTACACACAGCAACACGACATCCATCCACCATGAGGTTACACACTAGCCTCGTTTCCAGGCCTTGAGCATGTAGTTGGTTGAACAGTACGCAAAACTTCGCCTATTGTCCTGAATTCTTTTGCGATTTGTCAATTACGTCATACTCACGTGAGGAAACATACCAGGCTCTACCCACTTTTAGTGACAAAAGCTGGGTGGGGGCCTGGGAACAAAGCTACAGAGATTACACACAAGAATCCATGACACATTCAACACAAATACTTCACATGAAATCTTCCAAACTACCACCGCACGTAGAGACCAGTTAATAGGCACATGCCGCTATTAAGCACATAATTTAAATAAGCGCATATTTCCTTCTTGTCCTCATTAACCAGTCCCTACAGTATTTGTCTCTACGGTATTTGCCATGCATTGCACTACTGGTGGGGAGCACACAGAAAATGAAAGCTATATGCAAGCTCTCCCTGCAAAGCACGGCAGCATCTCTTCTACTCTGATTCTCAAGTAAGAGCTAGATTAATTGCTTCCATGGAACAGTGTAGGTCAAAGGTCACTCATGGGCAGAAGGGGGTTGTTGCCCACCTGTCAATGGTCACAAGGAGCTTCTCGACAATGGCTTCGAAAGAGGAGGAGAGGCAGTAGGTTTTGGGATCATTCTCGTCCTCTACATTTTCATATGCTGCCTCTGCTAGGGAGGAGAAGGCCTGTGTGTGTGTGTGTGTGTGTGTGTGTGGGGGGGGGGGGGGGGGGGGGGGGGGGGGGGGGGGGGGGGGGGTATGTGTAGTGTGTGTGTGTGTGTGGTGGGAGGGAGAGAGGTACCTTTCAAGTAAACATCATCAGGTAAACATCAGGTAAACTTCAACAGTTGGAGATTCTCCTAAATGCTATGGAATGAAGCTGACCAGCTGACACTCCTCCCAATCCCCACCTGGGACAGGTGGCACTCCTAGCTCCCGATCCCCAAGCACCTGGGACACCTAGCTCTCAATTCTCACCTGGGACAGGTGGCACCCCTCCCAATTGCCACCTGGGACAGGTGGCACTCCTGGACAGGTGACACTCCTCCCAATCCCCACATGGGACAGGTGGCACTCCTCCCAAGCCCCACCTGGGACAGGTGGCACCCTTCCCAATCTCCTCCTGGGACAGATGGCACTCCTCCCACTCCCCCCACCTGGCCCAAACCCTCTCACCCAGCAGCTGTTGGTGGCGACACGTGGTTCGCCCTGTAGTCCCCTGCACAGCCCATCCAGAAGCTTCAACAGGTACTGGTCTTTTTGTTCTCTTATCTCACTCGGGTCATTCTGCTCGCTGAGCACAGCTGAAGGGACCTGCTCACACACACGGCCGAGAGTCCATACTGCACTGTCTCGTACCTGTACCACTGGATCATCCATTCGATCTATCAGTGGCCCCATGACCTGGGGGGGGGGGGGGGGGGGGGGGGGGGGAAGGAAAAAGAAGAGGGGGAGAAGGAACGGGGGGTGGGGATGGATTGGATAGCTGGGTTGCCCAGATCCACAGGTCCTCCTTATCCTCCTACCAACAAAATCATGGATGGCTAAACATGTAGGTCATCACAGCACAGGAATGGCTCACAATACAGGTCATTGTTAGTAGTGCCTGGATGGCAAATAAACAGGCCAACATAGTGCCTGGATGGCTCACAGTACAGGTCACTGTAGTGCGTGGTAGCTCATGGTACGGTGCATAGATGGCTAGGCCATCAAAGTGCCTGGATGGCAAATAATATAGTGCCTGGATGGCTCACTATACAGGTCACTGTAGTGCGCGGATGGTTCAACATACCTCCATAACATGCTGTTGCAGCACATTCGGGTCAGGCCCCTCCAAAATTGAACCTGCAGCCAATACACACACATCTGTAACACCAGCACCCAAACACTCTTCAAGTAAAGAACCAGTGGTCTCTTATAGCCTCGTTCCCAGGCCTACCCCGTTTGCTGTTCTTCGATTTGCGTTGACAATAATACACGGATGCAGAAGGGGGAAGGCCAGGTATTATCAATCTTGTCAAAGATCAGGTGGACATGGGGGGGGGGGGGGGGGGGGGGTGCCCAACTGCAATAAACATTGGCTAACAAAGTTGTGTAGAGCGTCTGGAGTTTTGACTAGTTGCGGATCGTGGGAACCTAGCCGGCTAAATGATCCAGGACCTGCTGAAATGACTACGGGCCCCGCCCCCTTACGTCCACCTCGTGTCCACCTGACATCACTCACGTGATGAATGATACCAGATCTTCGATGTTTTTCACCACTCTTCCGCATCTGTGTATTATTGTCAACGCAAACCAAAGAACAGAAAACAGGGAGGCCTGAGAATGAGGCTAGGTCTCTTATGTGGTACGTTAGTGACTTCCCTAAACTTTACCCAAAATTCACGTACTGCACAACTTTCAAAATGGATACCAGACTACTTGTACCACAGCGAACAACTGATTTGTGAGTCTGGGAAAGAGGCTAGTGCCGGAGCTCCTAGACTGCCCCCCTACCTAGTGCCACGATGGCAGCATCCTTCCACTGCCATAGCTGGTTTGAAAGATGTTCCCTGACGAAGGGCATCACCAGTGGGACAATGGAGTCCTCACAGTAGTTGGCCATCAGGGATAGGCACACCCCTGCAGCCTTGCACGGGTTCCAGTCATCCTCATCATCATACTCTTCCTGCATGGACATGTGATAGTCATGTGACATCATAGGCAGCTTGGATGTTAAAAAAAAACAGTATACAGTATTGTGTGACAGTCATGTGACAGTTAGTCAAGGCTGACCTGTTTTGTTAGAGTCAGCAGCATAATTGGAACTAGGAATTGCATTGCACCCTTCACATAGAACCGGCTGATCTGCTCGGGTGGTCTGCCCTGCTCTTCAGACTGCAGCAGAATAGACAGATGACAGGAACCCACATGACTCCTTGCAGATCAGCCTCGTTCCCAGGCCCGAGACAGCGAGGAGAAAAGGGCCTGGTTCCCACTGTTTGGCATGCGCTAAAGAGTGATGGAATTCCAGCGGCACCGTGGACGTTTGATTATGTTTGTACAACTCGTGACATCGAAGTGGATAACGTGATCCGTACAGTTAAACTAGCTAGCTATAGTAAGCGAGTGGCGTGCGTTACAACAGCTCTTGATCGTGCTCTCCTATGCCCTCAGGTGGCAAGTGCTCCTAAATTGAGCTAGAACAGTGACCCGCGATTGAAGATGGGTGTGGCTACCATTGCGCACCGACCGGGTGGAGTCGGTATGCTACCAGACTCTTCCGTTTGCTTTGAATAACAAATGTCGGGTAAGTCTGTTGCTGGTGGTAGTGCAATTGTGGCTGTGTCGCCCCTCATCTCACGGATGAAGGACCAGTGTAGCAAAATAGATAGCGTCACACGCCCGACCATGTGACTACGAAGACGTCATTTGCACCCTCCCCCTTATGAATACGTGCTACTGTTACAGATAATTAAGCACATGCGCAAACAGCTAGTGGAAACCAGGCCCTTTTCTCCTCCTCTCTGGCTTGGGAACGAGGCTACCCTGCAGATATAACCTATTCCATTACTGGAGTGAGCCTGACCAGGCCCCACATATACGACTTTGTTGTTGTGAATTTACCGTATAATACATGTACATTTATATTTCGTACGGCATGCTGTACATGCAAATCATCTGCAGTTTGCATGTTCTTGCGTCACGTGTTGTTCAGCTGAACTGCTGAACGAACCATGAACAGTCTACCTCTTGAAAAGATGCATGTGTGGACCTACCTATTCAATGGCTAGAGTGATAAAGATGCATGTGTGGACCTACCTATTCAATGGCTAGAGTGATACAGGTTACCGCATGGCAAAAAAGATCCATCTACAAAATTGTATTATTGTCTGACTCACTGTTCGAGCACATGGTGCGCTTGTTCCAGTGAGCAGTAGGCTGTGTGTCTCATAACTGCTAGACTGCTTCAACTAGCCTGACTCACAGTTCCGGTGTTATGCACATGCGTATTGTTTATGTGCTATACTCAGTCACATTCTGATGACAGTCATGATCATGTAACTGTTCCATGTCCTGCACGTGCACTCGCTCAGACTCATCCCACCATGTCCTGCATACCAACTGGAGATTACTCTCACAAAACACCTAGTCTCCCCCCTTCTTCCTCTGCCTCACTCCCCCCCCCCCCCCAACCTCTGCAGCCTCTATTGCAAGGTCAGCCTCCTCATCACACACAGTAGACCAGAATTCAATCCCCTGCAGTGCAATCTCATCTGTAGGGGACTTCATTGCCTCCAGAGTGATCTACAGAACACACCAAGCACACAGAGTGAGTCAATACTACAACTCAAGACATACAGTCATGATCTGCTGAGTGATTACCCAGCACATCCTGAAAGATTGTACAGTAGCACCCTTTGGATGATAAGGGCTATCTCTCTCTTGTACACATCCACACCCCCACAGACACACCCACCACCCACCCATACACCTGAACTTACAGCAAACAGTGCTGGTCCCATGTAAGTCTCCATGTACTGGTAGTAAAGGCTCACGATCTTCACCAGGTTCTGCAGCGCTGCAACCTGCACCTGGAAGCCAGCACACCATCCATTTAATTATTACCAGCCATACTGAACAATAGCTGTGTTGGGTACAGCAACAGACATTTCCATGGCAACAAAAATGAGGCAGTATTCCTAGCCCTCAGGAAAGTCTGGTATTCGTGGTTTGCATGTGTCTAACAACGACCAAATATCAGTTTCTAACTGGTACCAATCTAACTAGCCTGAAGATGGCGGCTAGCCTTCGCACAATGCAGCATTGGCGAAAAGGGAGTGAGTCTTCTGCTTCATGGATTATGCCAGCGTTCAACCAGACCGGGCACAGTCTATTACTCACGCAAGGGAAGGTATCAGAACGTGCACTTTGCTTTGCAATGAGAGATAATGGGAGGGGGCAGCGAGAGGGATAGTGGGAGGGGGCAGTGAGAGGGATAATGGGAGGGGGCAGTGAGAGGGATAGTGGGAGGGGGCAGTGAGAGGGATAGTGGGAGGGGGCAGTGAGAGGGATAGTGGGAGGGGGCAGTGAGAGGGATAGTGGGAGGGGGCAGTGAGAGGGATAGTGGGAGGGGGCAGTGAGAGGGATAGTGGGAGGGGGCAGTGAGAGGGATAGTGGGAGGGGGCAGTGAGAGGGATAGTGGGAGGGGGCAGTGAGAGGGATAGTGGGAGGGGGCAGTGAGAGGGATAGTGGGAGGGGCAGTGAGAGGGATAGTGGGAGGGGCAGTGAGAGGGATAGTGGCAGGGGCAGTGAGAGGGAGGATAGTGGGAGGGGGCAGTGAGAGGGATAGTGGGAGGGGCAGTGAGAGGGATAGTGGGAGGGGCAGTAGGGGAAGCAGTGAGAGAGTGGGAGAGCAGTAGGAGGGGAAGTGGGAAGACGGGTGCTACATGGCTTACCTCAACGCTGTTGCACTGCGTGGCCTCACACACCACTTGCATGATAAAGTGACGCTCGGACTAAACACAGGAAGAGGAAAGTTCGCAAAATTAGCAGATCTGCCTCAGATGTCAGTGCTGCAGCATATCGGTGGTGTGAGCAGAGCTGCACGGTGAGGACTTACCTCCTTCTCAAAGTTGGCTTTTGTGAATTCAAGAGAGTTTAGGAGGGCCTTGGTCGCTGCCAATCTTACATCATTGCTGTGTGTGTGTGTGTGTGTGTGTGTGGGGGGGGGGGGGGGGGGGGGGGGGGGGGGTATGAGTCTATGAGAAAGGTGGGCTGGTATACAGAGGACAGGGTAAAACAATTGAGATCCCTCCCACCTTGGTTCCTCTTTCCTCATGCCCTGCACAATGGCAGTCAGGATCTCGTTAGATTGAGCCGCTAGAAACTTGGGGTCCTAGGGAGTGCGGGAAGACAAGTGGGAATAAGAGGAACACATACACCCGGGCCACACCTCACAGAATGTAACTCACAATTTCCTCACAGATGTAGCCAATGGCCTCAAGTGAAGCCACCTTGAGTGCCTCTGTGCTCTGGGCAGCTGTCACGTTCAAAAGTAATGTTGCAATAAGTTCTGGCCACTGGCCTGTGGGGATCTCTGCTGCAGCAATGTACGCTACACACTGGGTGAGGTGGGGGTGAGGGGAGAGAGGGTGGGGGAGGGGAGGTGGAGTGGTGGTGGTGGTGGGAGGACAGAGGTGAGGTGGTGGGGGTGGAGGGTGGGGGAGGGGAGGTGGGGTGGAGGGAAGGAGAGGTGGGGTGGTGGGGGGAGAGAGGGGGGTGGGGGGAGAGAGGGTGGAGGGTGGGGAGAGGCAGAGGAAGTAGATAGAAAGTAAGGATACGTGTACTATAAGCAATCAACAACATGCAAGTAGCCACCCACCTGCGCTGCAGAGCCATGAGGTTTCTTCTCAGTGCCAAGAGTTCGCAATACCTACACACAAGCACAACATTCCAAAACAGCATCATTCCGCATGACATTCCACTTCATAGCATCCCCACACGTGGTCTACAAACCACATCAACTCACCATCTCTTTGACGTGTTGCCGCACTGGAGTTTCCAGCATCAGCCAGTTCTGCTGGTACTGCAACCGAATCTCCGGACTCTTCGCAGTCAGGAAGTTTTTCAGCTGAAGTCCTGCTGCCATGCGAGCAACCTGAGACTTTGAGACATCAGCTAGTACGGTAGCTAGCGCTGTCATAAACGCCGGCTGAGGAGTATCGGAGGAGGAGGAAGAGGGAGGGGACAACATGAAGCAAGATACTGGAAGGACAATGTGTTTGGCGTGCAACTGGAACATACCCAGTTGGATTTTGCTGCATTTTCCAATTGTTGCTGGGCCCCTTGAATTACCTGTGTGTCTACAGGAGGGGAGGGAGGAAGGGGAGAGGAGGGAGGGAGGAGGAGGGAGGGGAGAGGAGGGGGGGAGGGGAGAAGGAAGGGGAGAGGAGAGAGGAGAAGGAAGGAAGGGGAGAGGAGGGGGGGAGGCAGATGAGAGAGGGAGCTGAGTGAGACTGGTATACTAGCTACCCTGCATGCTGTTTACCTGGTGAGGCGGTTGCCTCCAGCACTTGAGCTAAGTCCATGACGAGCTGCCTCCCGTGAACCTGGCACCAGGAGAGACAGTGCACACTCCCTCAGCAACAGACAGAAATGTACAATACACATACTAGAACTACCGCTTTAAGCACCAAAGCTAACAATTTACAAGCACTGATTATCACCTACACGTGTACAGACTCGCCATGCACTAGGGTCTAATAGGCGTTAAATGGAGGTACCATTACCCTACCTTCCTTGCGTAGAATTTACAAACTGTAATACAGGGACAGTTTTCAGCAGTATCAAAGCCTTCCCGTACCTTCCGCAGCGGGTCAATCAGTCACCAGATGCAGAACAGCCTCCCTCAATCTTCCCCACACACACATACAGAGCTCAAGCTGAGCGCCAGAACGTGAGCGCGACTATCAACGTTCCACGCATGCGCAGATCCATTGCATCATTACCATAACCTTTGCACTTATATCTCAGCCCCACCCCCTTCAGATGTTGTGAACTATAGCCAGCTCATGGAATTGTCACTGTCACTACAGGAATTGCTTGCATAAGCATGTTCACTGGCAGTGTGCACTGCTTCCAACAGATCTTCCTGGCTGGAGCTGACTCCAGGACAGTCTGTGGGTCTGTGCTTGACTCTGGATGGCACTTTGTGAGAAACACTGTGATCACTGTGCATTGGCTCTGCTACCAAGTCTTCTCTGCTGGAGTGCACTGGGACATCCTCAGCTTCCATTCCGTGTCTTGGTTGCTGTGCCGAGGGATGTGGGGGGATGCCCCCACTCGTTTGGTGCATGGGCACAAGCGGGAGACTTGCCTCTCTGCTACCTCCTGTCCACTGCTCTGTGGGCACAAGCTGGGAGTCGGTAGAGGGCTGAGACCTGCAGAGTATGTGCCATACATACAACACTGTGCAATGTCCTACCCCAAGAGCACATGATGACATCATCGTCATTGCAGTGTGGAGGACGATGATGTCATCATGCGCTCTTTCCTACCTCAGTGTGTATGATCGTTTCCACTTGAATTCTCTCCAGCAGAGGCAGAAGAACAGTGCTCCCAGCAGCACACACACACCTGCCACCACCAGCATCCCCACAACTACACCCAGCACACCTGCCCCCAACCCTCCCTCCCTCCCTCCACTTCCCACTGTTGGTGCAGCAACACTTGGAGATACACTTGGCCCAGGGCATTGCACATCGTACTCCTCCTCCACAGTCCCCAAGGCACACAGCTGGCAGCAGACATCTGCTCTCTCAGCTGACTGCACGCACATTCTCCGTCGAGTCATCCTACTGGTATGGCAGAACCACTGGGACCATGGCCCCCACACCTGCAGGGAAGCTGTGGAGTGTGTGTGTGTGTGTGCACGCGCGCGCGTGCAGGAATACTGCATCTACACAAACCATAGATTTATGTATACATAAATAATTATAGCGATAAACAAAAATAAGTGAGTGAGTGTATGTCGTGTGGGATATAGGTATATGGTTTGCTATGTGCTGTACGGGAGAGAGACTATTGGGCCAAGCTAGGGTCTTGCAATTACACCTACCAACTCTTGTCTGCTCCTCTCCATTGCACTCTGGACATCTCTCAGCAGTACAGTCATCTCGCAACCTCCTCCTTGTCTGCACAGCGATGTTACCACTGACGTTAGAAACCCCCTCCTCCCCCATCCAGACACATGGGCCTTTGGAGGTGGTGTTGTGCAGTGTGGAGGCATTGCAGAGAAGATCCGAACAGCTAGGACTCCACTGTGACCACCTACCCCAAGCCAGGTCTGAAACAGGGCAGATGAACATATGCCTGCAGTTCACACTGTGGCGCATAAACACTCAGCATCTAGTCTGCAGGGATACTAGTTACTACAATGCAGTATGTGTGACCTTGGCAGCAAGGAGTGGGCGGAACAGTCCTGAACGCGGTCACCGTTCTGTTCTGGACGCCGCAGAGATCCGTAGCGCAGGGTCGGGAGTCCAAGGGAGGGAGGACGCAAGATCGTTGGCGATGCTGCTGGAAGCTGGATGCATTGTTGCACTCGGGAGTCCAGCCAGTCCACTGAGTCCAGCTGGAGAGTACGCAGTCGCCATCCGCCGAGTTACTCGGTCGGAGTAAACACAACAGCAGCAGCAGCCCAGCGAGTAGACAACGCCCCCTCTCTGAACTGTGACCTTGGGGCTCTCCCTTGGGCCCTACTTTGCCGCAAAGCATAGCTAGACAGCAGCAAATCTTTATCCAGGCTCGCTGTCGGGATACAGCAAGAGGTAGTGGTCAATGCTGACAGGCTATGGACATACATGTCCTAGATAATTATTATCTATGCTGTGGTGAATGAATAATTATAAAGTGCACACTATCATGTGACTACATTGGAGATAACTGCTGCTCTGATTGCATTGATGCAGGTAGCTGGCTGTACGATGGGGCTGTGTGCTGGCTTGGTGTTGCTGCTGGGATGGTGTTGTGTGTCTGTTGGCCATGCAAAACCCGCCAACATGATCTTCATGCTCATGGATGACGTAAGGTTTTGGGAGGGGGGGGGGGGGGGGGGGGGGGGGGGGGGGGGGGGACAGTTAATCTAATTTTTCACCACATTGGAGCATCACTGAACCAGATGCACAATTGCATTTGAGGAGTTGTATAGTTGTGGGTTGCATACGACACCTGAATTATACCACAAATGAGTATTTCTTCATAGTACACAAACTCCTTGACATGCCACATACACACAAGATGGGCTGGGGTGATCTGGGTGTGTATGGAGAACCATCCAAGGAGACCCCAAACTTGGACAAGATGGCCGCTGAAGGAATGCTGCTACCTGACTTCTACGCTGCCAATCCACTGTGCTCCCCTTGTGAGACCAGCAGAGTGTCACTAGTAACCATGCAGTAGAGGCACACAGGTACGTACAGCTAACTGCATCAATTCCCTCCATGCAGCTAGAGCTGCCATGTTGACTGGAAGACTTCCCATAAGAAATGGATTTTACACGACCAATGCTCATGCAAGAAATGGTAAATGTCATCTCATGCATTCAAGGGTGGCCCCTCCCCCCGCTATGCGACCTCCATGTGTGTCTACATACCCGCAGGCTACACTCCCCAGAATGTAGTTGGTGGCATCCCAGACTCTGAGATTCTCTTTCCAGAGCTGCTGCAGAAGGCTGGCTACCTCACAAAGATTGTGGGCAAATGGTAATCAATCATAACTAAAGGTAGCACCCTAACCCTCCCTCCCTCCTTCCCTCCCTCCCCTCCGTCCGTCCGTCCCTCCCTCCCTCCTTCCCTCCCTCCGTCCCTCCCTCCCTCCCTCCCTCCCATACCCTCGCGCATGTTCACACCCCAACACAGGCACCTTGGCCACCAACCACAGTACCACCCCCTGAAGCACGGGTTTGACGAGTGGTTTGGCTCCCCAAACTGCCACTTCGGACCATTCGATGACGCCAAGCAACAGCCAAATTTACCTGTGTACAGGAACGCTGATATGGCAGGAAGGTGAGCCACATGGGGAGTAGAGTGAGGGGGGTGTGGAGTGGGGGGTGTGGAGTGGGGGGTGTGGAGTGGGGGGTGGAGTGAGGGGGTGTAGAGTGAGGGGGTGGAGTGAGGGGGGTGTAGGTGTGGGTATGGTGTAGTATTACAGCTAGTTTGGTAGAGTGAGGGGGGGTGTCCCTCTGCAGATACTATCAGGACTTTCCCATCTACAAGAAGATTGGAGAGTCCAACCTCACACGGCTGTACATCCAGGAGGCCACTGAATTCATCAACGCCAGCACTAAAGCAGCCAAGCCTTTCCTGCTCTACTGGACGCCTGATGCCACACACGCACCAGTCTACGCCTCCAGCCAGTTCCGAGGAACCAGCAAGAGAGGGCTGTGAGTCATGTGACTTAGTTTGGATACTATAACGAGCAAGCGGGAACCAGGAGTTATGCAATTAACATTTGATTGGCATGAATGGTTTGACCCGTGTAACTTTCCTTCCTCTCTCCCTCCTCTTCTTGATCCCTCATCCATCGTCTCTCCCACTTATCCCCCTCCACTCCTCTCTCCACCTCCCTCCCCTCCCCTTGGCCCCCCCTCCCTCCTTCCTCTCCCTCCTCTCCAGCTATGGTGACGCGGTACGAGAGCTTGACTACGGTGTGGGTGAGATCTTGAAACTGCTGGGGACACTTGGGATTGCCAAAGACACGCTTGTCATCTTCTCGTCAGACAATGGTGCAGCCACCTACGCCAAAGAGAATGGTGGGTGGATAGTTTGATCGCTAGGGAGTGTTTAGACAAAGAATAATCTTGGTTAGCCAAGGATGAGATCAGGATAAATAATTTAATGTTGAATAGGAATGCTGCACTAGAAACAGCTACAAGATACAGAACAGTGAGCTCTAATGGGAGTTTGAAGCTCGTACCCTATCCTAGTTTGTACTGCCACACTCTTTACCAGGTGGGTCGAATGGTCCACTGCTGTGTGGCAAGGAGACGACCTTTGAGGGTGGTATGAGGGAGCCCACCATTGCATGGTGGCCAGGGATCATCACACCGGGACAGGTGGGTGGTGCACTGAGTTTTACTAGAGTATACTGGACAATGTACGGTACAGGATTTGATGAGTATTGTGGTACAAAGCTCTACTGGGTAGATCATTCTGGGATGAGACTGGTTGTCGTGTGTCCCAGGTGAGCCACCAGCTGGGGTCCCTGATGGACTGGTTCTCAACCGCACTTGACCTGGCCGGACTGAAAGAGCCCACGGACCGGATCATAGATGGCATCTCCCTCCTCCCCCTCTTCCACAATGGCACCATCACCAACAGGTCTCCTGACACACACCTAGTATAAGCTACCTTGAAGGGAACTGCAACTTCTGAAATTTGCAAACGGTGATTTGAGAGGAAAGCCTTATCCTAGCATTTCTATACCTGACTGACATGACTTGTTTTTCAGCCATTTCGCTCACATTTAGTCCCTGGACATGGGTGTGGCACTGCCTGTAGCAGACGAGCCAGTGCATCACTATACGTACAGCGCATCAACATTCTGTGTGGGGTATTATTGTGTGCTAAGCATGTACCTTATTATCTTCACATGACTGTCATGTGACCTGCAGGACCATCTTCTATTACCGTGGCAATGAGATGATGGCAGTGAGGTACGACGTGTACAAGGCTCACTACTGGACGTGGAGCAACTCCATTGAGGAGTACCACGAGGTGAGGGGACAAGGCTGTACCACGAGGTTAGGGGACAAGGCTGTACAGGCAAACATCCCTTCAGTCATGTGACAACAAGCCCTCTCCAGCACGAGTTCATACGTGTGTGTGCGAAATTTCTTGTCTCTCAATCCCCCAGGGCACGGACTTCTGTCCCGGAGAAGACGTGGCCAACGTGACCACTCACACTCAGATGAACTACTCCTCTCAGCCACTGCTCTTCCACCTCGGCAGGGACCCTGGAGAGAAGTACCCAATCAGGTGAGAGTTAGGGGTCATGTGACCTGGTAGAGTGACCATGTGATTATCATGTGACTTGCTATCGCCCAATCTCACCACTAGTATATTGCTCCCCCTCCCAACACACCCTCACAGCCCCACATCAGCAGAGTACAAGAGTGCAATGGCAGTCATCACTCCGCTGGTTGGGAGGCACCGTAGCACCATGAAACCAGGAGAACCGCAGCTGAACTATTGTGATCCTGCGGTCATGGTGAGTGTGATGTCATTGTGGCCAGCCTCTGCATTTCCTGGTACTCCAGTTGGCTGTGGGATGCTGCTCCTAATGTACCAAGCAGTACACTTCGGTGCATACTCACTGTTGGTTGTCGTGACAATGTTTCATCCCAGTTCAGCTTTGCTGATGTGAAGTGTGTTGTTTCTGTACATGATCTTACAGAACTGGGCTCCCCCGGGCTGTGATGCCCTGAAGGAATGTCTCCCCATCCCCCCAAGCAACAAGACTCTCTGTGATTGGCCACATTAGAGTGTGATACACAATCAGCGCCACTCCACATGTACTCATGTGCTTTTAGTCTCTCAGTGTGCTCGGTCACCCCCCTGCCATTACACTGTCACTCCCCCCTGCCATTACACTGTCACTCCCCCCTGCCATTACACTGTCACTCCCCCCGCCATTACACTGTCACTCCCCCCGCCATTATACTCTTTGCTTATGTATACTATATATCTAAAGTACTTAGCATGCAAAAAGCAGCCATTTGTCTGTCTGCATGAGGTAATGAGTTTTAGTTCAATCTCGGTACCGTATGTAGTTATGGCTAACACTAATTGCCTCTAAATCAAAATACAGTCATAGCTCCAGGCAACAGATGTACATTGTATTTGTGGCATACAAAATGTGCATTTGTGGTACAAACTCCAATGATTATAAACCAGGGACTAACCAGGTGGAGAGAGTGCTGCTCCAAGTTACAAAATCATTTTCTATTGCCACTATCACACCTCCGTGTGTGCAGCAGGTGTGCTGTCTGGCTCCCTGCGGGCCGCTAGAGCATGCTCCGCTTCAACCAAGTCCCTGTGAGAGCCATTGTCGCCGTGGTGAATCAGTGCCAGCTCCCGTGCCCTGGCAGGATGGAGGGGGATGCGTTCCCACCACTTCCCCTCCAGCAGCAGCAGGCCAGTGACGATCAGGAACAGACACACCATCACAAACTGGGCCAGGTTGATCACATTGAGCCGGATTATTGCCACAATGCTGGGAGAGGCGTATCCTCGGATCCAGACGATGAATACAATGATCGTTGCGATCAAGAGGAGCACCCCAAGACCAACGAACAGGACACCCCAGAAGCGACTGGGCTTCAGGTGAAGGAACACCTTCACGACCGAAAAGATTTTCACAAAGAATGTAACGGCCACCAGATAGAAGGCAAACGACTGTGAGAGGGCTGAAATGATATCTTGGTCTACTCCGAATCGTAGGAACCGGAAGCAGTAGAGTAAGGGCCCAGCAATGTCATCCACACAGTCCACGTGGGCTAATGTGCTTGTGTTGAAGCAGTCATAGCTGCGGTCAACTTCGCTGCAAGAGATGGCCGTGCGGGCCTGGTCGATGGTGATGTCGACAAAGTAGGAGAACGCAAGCAGTAGGGAGAGTGCGACAATGGTAGCAAGGTGCCATGTTGCCAGAGTCTTGTCGAAGGAGTAGAAGCAGTTGTGTTCAAGTCGGTCGCTGCGTTTCTTGAGCTTAAAGTAGAAGGTGTCCTCAATGACCCAGTAGTTGTTGGCCTTCCCACGCACAAACTGGAGAGCACCAGGTAGAAACCGGGTGAGCCCCTGGCGTGCGTCGAGGTGGCCAATGGTGATAAAGTCAAGCACAACTGCCAGCAGGATGCAAGCGACAAAGAAGAACAAGGGCAGCGCGAGGCCGGCCAGGAACTCCACTCCAAGGAATGATCCGACGGACTTGTCTGACCTCCGAGTGTGGTCGTAGGCGATGGCAATGCTCCACAGCACTGCAGAGATGAACACACACGTACACATACACAGTAAACCACCGCAACTTCAGCACTGTCCAGGGTCCAAAATGATTGAATAAGGTCTATGCACAGCATATCAAGCAGTGATGTGATACTGTACAAGTATGTTGCACTGTTGTCAGACCTCCACACCCACCCACCCCTCCACCCACACACCCACACTCCTACACTCACACACCCACCCATCTCCACCCCCACACAGTCACTCACAACAGAGGAAGGAGCAGGTGAGGGAGAGGAGGCTGAAGAAGAGGGTGACGAGGGAGCCGGGGGTGAACTGGCGCAGGGGGTTGTGCTGCCACTCCTGCACCTCGTACCCCCCTATCACGTCAATCGTAATCTGGGACGGAGGAACGGAACACCAGTGCTAGAGTCACTGCTGTGGAGGATGCATCAACAAGTCCAGTAAGATGACATGTCGACAGTGGAAGACTCACCTCTGTTCCACTACTGGCAGGCTCATCACCGTCCTCTCTCTCCCCCCCGTCAGCCTCCACCCTGCCTCCCCCCTGCAGTGCGGAGGCGGCACTCTGGTGGCCTTGAGAATCCGTCAATGGAACACGAATACTTGACCTATGAAAAACAAGCATACAGGGTGATAGCAGGTTCTGAGACAATGATGATTCACACAGGATAGGTTGATCACTGAACGACCTCTTAGAGTGATTCACAAAGGATAGGCTGTTCACTGAATGACCTCTGAGAGTGATTCACACAGGATAGGTTGATGACCTCTGAGAGTGAGGCGGCCTCACTCAGAGAACGGTGATGCACCCCTTGCTTCTTTTCCCTCTGAACCACTCTTCCCTCTTCTTTCCCTCTTCCCTTCCTCCTCCCCCTCTTCACCTTCCTCTTTTCCTGCCAGCTTTCTCTTCCTGTTCAATAACCTGGAACTTTCGTATCACCTCAATCAGCACCCACACCGCACACATACACACGAGGGAGAACACCACTCCACACCCAGAGCTGCCCAGCATCCACCAGACCCACTCCAGGGTTCGCCCAGCCTGCCCGGTCACGTCCTGGCCCGCTGCACTCCCAGTGGTCAGCAGGTCAAGCTGCAGCACACAATCCTCTGTAGCATTAGACTGGGCACACGGGTTCACCTCATCAGCCTTGATAATACCCACCACTCCTGGGGGGGAGGAAGGGAGAAATGAAGGGGAGAGGCGGGGGAGAGGAAGGCGGGAGGAGACAGAGGAGGAAAGAGGGGAGGGAGGAGAGAGGGAGCAAGGGAAAATGACAGGTCTCTGTGGAGCAGAAGTGCTGAATCAGAACTTCTGAGCCATTTCTCATGCAACAGACGAGTGTAGCCTGGCAAACAGGGCACATGGATGTATGGTTCACTACACCCCAACTGGTGAGACAGTGATCACACGTAACCTAACACGCTGGCGTGCTGAAGTTACCTGGGGCTAGCTGCAGAGTGGTGTTTATTGCACACCAACAGCCCATGGATTCAAGTCTGGACTATGTATATAAGGCAATGTTTGTAGCTCTGAGTGAGTCTGGCCTACTTCTGCTATAGTGTGCATTGAAGCAGAGTGAACCGAGCAGAGATTTCCACAGAATGGGAGGTCACCATTATTCGCAGATACTTATAGCTCAATTTAGCGAATTGGAAAAAATGGCCCTTGTGCAGGTTAGCCATTAAGCTATACACCTACGAACCAGGCTAGCTGTATATAAAGGTCACTAGTGTCTGTACTGAAGGTTGTAAGAGCAGGTGGACCGCCAGACCTCCTGGGCAGCTGGTGGACCGCCAGACCTCCTGGGCAGCTGGTGGACCGCCAGACCTCCTGGGCAGCTGGTGGACCGCCAGACCTCCTGGGCAGCTGGTGGACCGCCAGACCTCCTGGGCAGCTGGTGGACCGCCAGACCTCCTGGGCAGCTGGTGGACTGCCAGACCTCCTGGGCAGCTGGTGGACCGCCAGACCTCCTGGGCAGCTGGTGGACCGCCAGACCTCCTGGGCAGCTGGTGGACCGCCAGACCCCCTGGGCAGCTGGCGGACCGCCAGACCTCCTGGGCAGCTGGTGGACTGCCAGACCTCCTGGGCAGCTGGTGGACCGCCAGACCTCCTGGGCAGCTGGTGGACCGCCAGACCTGGGCAGCTGGTGGACCGCCAGACCTCCTGAGCAGCTGGTGGACCGCCAGACCTCCTGGGCAGCTGGTGGACCGCCAGACCTCCTGGGCAGCTGGTGGACCGCCAGACCTCCTGGGCAGCTGGTGGACCGCCAGACCTCCTGGGCAGCTGGTGGACCGCCAGACCTCCTGGGCAGCTGGTGGACCGCCAGACCTCCTGGGCAGCTGGTGGACCGCCAGACCTCCTGGGCAGCTGGTGGACCGCCAGACCTCCTGGGCAGCTGGTGGACCGCCAGACCTCCTGGGCAGCTGGTGGACCGCCAGACCTCCTGGTCAGCTGGTGGACCGCCAGACCTCCTGGGCAGCTGGTGGACCGCCAGACCTCCTAGGCAGCTGGTTGCAGACCTTTTCCCAACTTCCCTCCCCACACAAGCACTTTCTTCTCCCTCTCCCAAAACCACTAAATTTCTAGAAACAATACTTGTACTGCCATTGGCCACACCCAAATCGTGCAGATCTTTATCCTGCGGCTTCACTCACCCAATGCGATGACTCCTCCGAACAGCAGCAGCGAGAGAACGAGGAGGGGGGCGGGCGCCAAGCCAAGGAGCACCTTCTTGCCCGACACTCGCGCCATTCGTTGACAATAACCGGCTATATAATAGCTGGAAGAATTCCAATGATGACGTAAAACGTTGGACCACCGTACCCTCCACAGCTAGCTTGAGCAAAGATGGCTTCTCATTATTGTGAGGGGGCGTGGCTGCTTGTATTTGGCAATCCGATGTTGTTTTAGTTATCTAAAACTGAAATAGTTTAGTTTTATAATTACACATTGTTTAGTTTAGTTTTAGTTTTAATTATATATAACTCAAAAGGGCTAACTTAGTAAAACCTCTTTTAGTTTTAGCATAGATAATAGCATTCTATTATCTATGGTTTTAGTAACCACCTTTTTGGGGTGATTTAAATATTAGTTTAGTTGTTTTTCTTGTCCAAAATGGTCATCTGAAAGGGCTGCTCTACAGCTGAGTATAACTTACAATACAAGGAAAAATTAAAAAATAAAAATTAACATATAAACACACACTACCTTACAAAAGAAAAAACTAACACAAAATATATACAAAACAAGACAAAATACATGCAAAAACCAACAAAACCAAACCAGCAAAACAAACAAACAAACAAACAAAACAATGTATAGTTGTAGTTTTAATTAACAGGCTGAGACAGTCCTCACTTTAGTTTTAGTTTTAATTACTAAAGTGAAATATGCCGTACTAAAATGCATTATAGTTTTAGTTTTAGTTAACTAAAACAACATTGGTATTTGGTTGCATGGCCTCCTACATGCTGGACCCTGTTCAGTGGTTCAACGTACTCTTTGTATAAAATCTGTGACATGCAAAAAAATGAATGTATAATGTTATAGAAAAATTGTTACTGAGTGTCTTGCCCCTGCAATGAGCACAACCTGCTTGGGGGGGGGGGGGGGGGGGGGGGGGGGTAGCAAACAGCAACAAGACTAAGTACAGGACTCATGATGCATTTGAACATATAATTTCACTGTAGCCTCATTCCCAGGCCTCCCACACCCAGCTTTTGTCCCAACCCCAGGCCCTGGCCCCCGCTTTTCACACTGCAAGCAACAAAAGCTGGGCATGGAGGCCTGGAAGTAACATTTTTGAGTACGTTGAAGATATTATGGTGTCTTGATCGTTCAAAATTCTGTTACATAATCTGAGATTTTGTTTTTTGCCTCCATACAATCCAAAGATTTGATCTGTAATTTCAAGTGGAAAATTGCCAACTTAAAACAACTCCAGCATCTCGAATTGATGCCGCCCTGCATGCAGGTTGCCATAGCAACAGGAATGACGTGATGATCAAAAAATGTTTAAGCTACATGTACATGTTCATATCTGTAAAGCTATTATGATTTTGTGTGCAGATGTGATCCATAGAGCTTGACGTGTTCATACGTGCATTTGTACGTGCAGACATCTTCTCAACCACCAGTTAAGTGGGTAAATTAGCTCTTCTGTGCCAATTTCTCGGCAAACGTTCTGATTTCCCCCCTCTCCTTGTCGTCTCTGATTACCTCCACCCAATAGTTCATGCAGCTGTCCAGAGTCCTGGTCAGCGTTCGCTCAACAATTGCCTCATGAAGCACAAAACGCACGAATGGTCCTTTCAAGTGTTCATATTGGAACTCTCCCAGGCTCTTGAGGATACGGGTGATGCGCAGGTAGTTGTGCATGGAGAGGTTGAGGTGTCTGAAGCGATCCTTCCAGTGGTCAGCACGCTCCAGCTCACCTGGGTAGGGGGACAGGAGTGAGTCTTGTTGTCAAACCCATGTGTGTGTGTAAATGAGGCTTGGAGCTGAGCACCAGTGTGATGTTAGTCTGGTGTGAGCACACCCTCACACCCTCCCCCACACCCCTCCCACCTCCAACCTGTTGTGGGGTCTTTCAACTTCATGCCGTAGAAGTCCAGCATCATCTCGTACGACCTTAGCACCCTCCGGTGGGCCTTGTCATCTGCCAGGATCTTCTGAAGTGGAGAAACGTGGATTGCCCTTCATATCCGCACACAACACACGTACAGCATACTCACACACCATACCTTAAGGTCACCATTTTGCAGGTACTAATTTTAGCGAATTGGATTTGGCAGGTACTGAGTTTAGCTACAAGAGCCATGTTCAATGTACTTGTACAAGCATTATTGGAATCTGTTTAAGTGCTGCTCAGTCTGCTAGTAAGCTTCCGTGCGAGAGTCTGGCTAGATGAGGCTATGATAGGCTAGTGCAACGGGACAGTCGGGCAGTGAGTGAGGTAGGGCAAACTCACTTATCAGAATGATGTATTGGCCGGGTCTTGCTCTCACCTCGTGGACAGACTCTGAGATTCAGCTAGCCTCATTTCAGGCCGCTTCGTAGGCAGCTAGCTCATAGTTCGCTCCAATTAACACACACGCATGTGATGTCACATACTGCCAATACTATCGTTTGCGGGATCAAAATTCAGCGATTTATTCGAATTCACTAAAGTTAGTATACATCATTTCGCACACACACGCACATCAATCTCACACACCCACACACAACGTACTTCGTCTCAGTGATGTCACACCAATGCATGCACACAACATACTTCAATCTCATGAAGCTGCAATTCCTCAGAATAAAAGTTCATGCCTGATTCTCGGATGGGGAACAGCCTACACGTACGCAGAGGGACAACATAAACACTGGGGTTTACTGGTAACACAGAACTGTTAGCAGCAACTACCATTGTATGTAGCCATGGTGTCCTTCCAGTAACCAATAGTTACCCCACCACTTCTGATGAATGTTATCTACGAGGTCACCTGCACAGGACCAATCAGATCACAGTGTCACAGTAAGAGTCACATGCCGACACACGCACTTACCATCCGGATAGGATGGGATCTTGTTCGTGTAGAACTCATAATTGGATGTCAGTCCAGGGTTGTCCCTCTTACCCTGCAAGCAGAACACGGGTACAGTTATATTGGGACGTAGTATGGGGCGTAAGTGAGGGGAGAAAGTTGTTCCTCTCTCTTTCTCCAGGGAACTATCGCTACCCTCACCGGATACCTCCTCCTGTACATGAGGGTGTCCTGGGAGCTCCAGCTGGAGCGGAGTTTGGGGATCCTGATTTTCTGCTTACCATGACTTGTGGGTTCCTGAGGGGCACAAATACAAGAAAAGATTGTCAGTTACGAGACATGGACGGGAGTAGTAGTGGCTTTCCCTCCCGGCAACACTCACATGCCTCCACGGCCTTGGCCAGAGCTCGTCCCCACTGGAGCATTCACTGTCTGATCTACGCTCACTCCGGCCAGCCTTGTCTGATCTATGCTCACTGCGGTCAGCCTTGTCTGATCTACACTCACTCCGGCCAGCCTTGTCTGATCTATGCTCACTCCGGCCAGCCTTGTCTGATCTACGCTCACTCCGGCCAGCCTTGTCTGTCTCCATCTGCTCCTCCTCTTCACCAGGGGAGAGAGGAGTCTCCTCTTCATCAGGAGTTTGCCATTCATCTTCATCATGACTGTTTTGCTGCCTTTCTCCCTCGCTCTCTTCTTTTGCCTCCACCTCTCCACCCTTTGCACTGACCTCTCCAATATCTCCTCCCTTCAGAGTTGCCCCTTCTCCTTCCCTTTCTCCCTCAATGTTGGTCTTCAAAACTGTTCCTTCCTCCTTCGTGTCCCCGCCTCCTGCTCTTTGCTCCTTCGTCTTCGCGTCCTCTGCTCCTTCCTCTTTCGTGTCCCAGCCTCCTGCTCCTTCCTCCTTCGTCTTCGCGTCCTCTGCTCCTTCCTCCTTCGTGTCCCCGCCTCCTGCTCTTTGCTCCTTCGTGTCCCCGCCTCCTGCTCTTTGCTCGTTCGTGTTCGCGTCTTCTACTCTTTCCTCCTCCGTGCCCGCTCCTTCCTTCTTTGCTTCCTCTTCTCGCATCAGCTCTCTCTCAGCCTCAGCCATCGTGTGCACGTGTGATGTGCCGAATTACAGGGGCTGTCACGTTTAATTTGGACCCCCCTAAAATTGGTTCCCCCCGGAACTAATTTTTCTGAAATAATTGGACCCCCCTGAAAAATTTGTTCCCCCCTGGCACAGCCACCCATCAAGGCTCAAAGGTTTAATCAGTGCATGTCAGAGGTGCAATCGCCGCAATGGCAGACAGAATTGGAACGGAGATCGAGAGTGACAGCGAAAAGGCCGAAGTCAAAATGACGAATAGTGAGATAGTTGAATACGCCATTCACTATGCCCAAGATCATGGCTCCTACCCACCAAACCTCACAAAGGAGAAGAGAGCTGTCAGGAATTGTGCACAACTGTTGTATTGACTGCTATCACTTTTATCACTGCAATGCATGTTCAAGTACTAGTGACATCTATAGGGGGTCCATATAGTTGTTGGCGGAGAGGGTCCAAATGTTGCAAGTTCCGGGGGTCCAACAAAATTAGTTCCAGGGGTGTGGTCCATATAGTTGTTGGCGGAGAGGGTCCAAATGTTGCAGTGAAATAATTCTGGGGGTCCTTATTTATCAACAAGACAAGCTCCAGGGGGTGGTCCAAATTTTTCAGGGGGGGTCCAAATTTTGCAGTAAAATAAGTTCCGGGGGTCCGTATTTATCAACAAATTGGGTCCATTTTTACAATGACAGGGCCTCTAACTAACTACATTGAAGTGGGCGTGACCAGTCTCACTCACGCCAGCAGTTTTCACTACAGCCCCCAGGACGTTTTGGAGATTTATAGACCCCACAGAGGCCCTTTGCGGATTTTGCTCAAACTTTACCTATTTTTCTTCTCCTGTTAGCTATTATCCTACTTTTTTGTTTTTCATTCACTTTTTTTTTCTCGCTGGCATTGATTCTGAAAATTTCACATCATAATACATTCTTGTAAACACTTGAAAACTTATTCTGATCAAATGACAATGTCACTACCTGTGACAGCGCATCAACTACAACAAACTATCAGGCCACGTCAGTATACTTCTGAGTAGTTCTATCTAATACGTAGCTATAATAGCTGCTTATAGTTCTATCTAATACATAGCTAGCTTAGTAGTAGTCTACATGTACATTGCTTCTAAACCTGCACCTGGCTGTGTTGTATTTTCAAGATTACAAAACCCATTTGTACGTACCTGTTTTTCTCATCAGTGTACCCAGCATAATCTGGTCCAAATTTAGGACGTTCCTGCATGGCTGATGACTTCCACCTTTGACTTTCATTGCTGGGCTGGTGGGTGGTCATGAATATCATTAATGGTATTGCGAGAGGGGTCTCTCCAGGACTGAGCCTGAGTCGAGCCCAATAGAGACATGCACTGCAGTGAGCGCACCACTGCCATCCCTCCATGCATGCACTGCAGTGAGCACACCACTGTCATCCCTCCATGCACTGCAGTGAGCGCACCACTGCCATCCCTCCATGCACTGCAGTGAGCGCACCACTGCCATCCCTCCATGCACTGCAGTGAGCGCACCACTGCCATCCCTCCATGTCACTTGCTTTAGGGTATGGCTTCTCACTCAAGTGTTGCTTTCCAATTTGGAAATGATACATTGAGATTGTGTGTGTGTGTGGGAGGAGTGGGTGAGTGAGGGGAAGGAGGGGGAGAAATGGAAGGGTGGTAAGGTGTGACGGGTGCTATGTTTCTGGGGGCCGCCCGCACTCAAAGCAGAGGCATGTGACGTGGGAACACTCAGGGGCCTTCAGAGCACAGTGACAGCAGTCACTGCCACACTCACAGTCAGGACACTGCAGGGGAGCGAATGGTTTGGTTAAGCTAGCTTGTGTTAACCTCCAGTGGGTGTGCATGCAGGGGGACGTACCTCAAGGGCCTGGCAGTCAGGGCAGAGGACGACCTCTCTGCACGAGTCTGCCATCATGTGGCAGCAGTAGCAGCTCCACAGCTGCCCACACACCAGTGCACAGCTCTACAGAGAAGGCAAGTTTGGGATAGCATCAACCGTGGCGGTTATCATGCACTGCTACTCTCTGTACACGTTAGCCTCGAACCATAGGATAGAGACAACACTCCAAACGTCTTGCTTTGCAGAGGTGACAATTTCTTCATGCAGTCCCATACCCCTTAATTCACTTGAAGTACCAAAAGCTAGCCAGCACGTACAATTTTGAGTTGAAGCTGATACTTGGTGAGTGGGCTATAATACTTCCTACCTCTCCACATGCAGAGTTGCACAGAAAGACTATAATTCCAGATATATAGGTGCTCCGAATATAGCAACATAAGGAAAAAGAATTTTAAGCACAGAACTAAAATAACAAACAACTCTTCACTCTCCATATCAGTCGTTAGTGCTTATTCAGAATTAATGGCTTTAAGCACAAACCGCCGTTCGGCCAACTGGTCTTTGCAAGAAATATTCTCACATCAACTTATCAGTTGTTTGACTGCCATCATACTGATGAAGGGTTTACAACCAAACAGGACCAGGGTTAGCTCTGGGACTGCCACTGTTGCTGCTGACCACCCCAATTTTAACATAGCTTTGACAATAGCACTCTTAGCGGCTTAATCATCGAGTTAAAAGAACATGTAGCATGTGAAGCGCATACTATACAACTGAATTCTGGTATCAGGATCTTATGAGCACCCAAAGTGGATGCTCTTTCTGGTGTCAGTAATTGATGTCAGTTTCGCTTGCTACGTATGTGCAGATTGCTAGTCCTCCATCATCATCCTGACCCTGAGCTAAGTGAACAGTGCTGTCTACCAAAGTGAGTGAGTGAACAGTGCTGTCCACCAAAGTGAGTGAGTGAACAGTGCTGTCTACCAAAGTGAGTGAGTGAACAGTCTGCTGTCCACCAAAGTGAGTGAGTGAACAGTGCTGTCTACCAAAGTGAGTGAGTGAACAGTGCTGTCTACCAAAGTGAGTGAGTGAACAGTCTGCTGTCCACCAAAGTGAGTGAGTGAACAGTGCTGTCCACCAAAGTGAGTGAGTGAACAGTGCTGTCCACCAAAGTGAGTGAGTGAACAGTGCTGTCTACCAAAGTGAGTGAGTGAACAGTCTGCTGTCCACCAAAGTGAGTGAGTGAACAGTGCTGTCCACCAAAGTGAGTGAGTGAACAGTGCTGTCCACCAAAGTGAGTGAGTGAACAGTGCTGTCCACCAAAGTGAGTGAGTGAACAGTGCTGTCCACCAAAGTGAGTGAGTGAACAGTGCTGTCCACCAAAGTGAGTGAGTGAACAGTGCTGTCCACCAAAGTTAGTGAGTGAACAGTGCTGTCCACCAAAGTGAGTGAGTGAACAGTGCTGTCCACCAAAGTGAGTGAGTGAACAGTGCTGTCCACCAAAGTGAGTGAGTGAACAGTGCTGTCCACCAAAGTGAGTGAGTGAACAGTGCTGTCCACCAAAGTGAGTGAGTGAACAGTGCTGTCCACCAAAGTGAGTGAGTGAACAGTGCTGTCCACCAAAGTTAGTGAGTGAACAGTGCTGTCTACCAACGTGAGTGAGTGAACAGTGCTGTCCACCAAAGTGAGTGAGTGAACAGTGCTGTCCACCAAAGTGAGTGAGTGAACAGTGCTGTCCACCAAAGTTAGTGAGTGAACAGTGCTGTCTACCAAAGTGAGTGAGTGAACAGTGCTGTCCACCAAAGTGAGTGAGTGAACAGTGCTGTCCACCAAAGTGAGTGAGTGAACAGTGCTGTCCACCAAAGTGAGTGAGTGAACAGTGCTGTCCACCAAAGTTAGTGAGTGAACAGTGCTGTCTACCAACGTGAGTGAGTGAACAGTGCTGTCCACCAAAGTGAGTGAGTGAACAGTGCTGTCCACCAAAGTGAGTGAGTGAACAGTGCTGTCCACCAAAGTGAGTGAGTGAACAGTGCTGTCCACCAAAGTGAGTGAGTGAACAGTGCTGTCCACCAAAGTGAGTGAGTGAACAGTGCTGTCCACCAAAGTGAGTGAGTGAACAGTGCTGTCCACCAAAGTTAGTGAGTGAACAGTGCTGTCTACCAACGTGAGTGAGTGAACAGTGCTGTCCACCAAAGTGAGTGAGTGAACAGTGCTGTCCACCAAAGTGAGTGAGTGAACAGTGCTGTCCACCAAAGTGAGTGAGTGAACAGTGCTGTCCACCAAAGTGAGTGAGTGAACAGTGCTGTCCACCAAAGTGAGTGAGTGAACAGTGCTGTCCACCAAAGTGAGTGAGTGAACAGTGCTGTCCACCAAAGTGAGTGAGTGAACAGTGCTGTCCACCAAAGTGAGTGAGTGAACAGTGCTGTCTACCAAAGTGAGTGAGTGAACAGTGCTGTCCACCGAAGTGAGTGAGTGAACAGTCTGGTGTCCACCGAAGTGAGTGAGTGAACAGTCTGGTGTCCACCGAAGTGAGTGAGTGAACAGTCTGGTGTCCACCAAAGTGAGTGAGTGAACAGTCTGGTGTCCACCGAAGTGAGTGAGTGAACAGTCTGGTGTCCACCGAAGTTGTGCAGTCTCTAAACACTTGTAGGTGACAGTGCTGCCTCATCTCACGGCACCTGGCACTTGTACAGCTAGCAAATTATACAAACCATTCAGCTTGAACATTTGGAGGTGACTGGATCTGCATTACCTCCTTTGTTGGGCAGACATTGTCCAGCCATGCCCTGCAGTCCGGAGTGCGGCAGTCCAGTCTCTCGGCTGCTACCCTGCACCCTTCACCACATCCTTTTGCACACTCCGGGTGGCAGCAAGCCAGCGAACAGCCGGGACCTTCTACCCCACGAGACTGGAGGGGGGGGGGGGGGGGGGGGGGGGGGGGAGGCATGAGAAACCAGGTAACACAAAGACTGAGGAAAGATTATTGAGGGGCTTATTGAACAATCAGCACCAAAGAAGGGCATTGATACTTAGGCTGCTGGGTGTAAAATACAGATGTGGAATTGGTGCCCTGATAGTGCAGAAGAATTTGGCATATTTTTCATCAATGTTTGGAGAGTTGGGTGAAGGTGATGGATGCATGGGTTGCTGCAGGTGGACAGCTGCTGACATGAAAGTCTGGTAGTTTGAGTTTAGCAGAATTGAGGAGGTATGACAAGGCCACAGGAGTGGATTAACTTCTTCCACTCCTGTGGCCTTGTCATACCCTGCTAAGCTCAACTACCAGACTTTCATGTCAGCAGCTGTCCACCTGCAGCAACCCATGCATCCATCACCTTCACCCAACTCTCCAAATATGAGCTGCTGCACCAGGAATCAGCCATAGTCTGACATCTGATTCTCCGTTTAATTATACCTTGACCATGCGAAGTGCGGAGAACTGCCAAATGAATGGAAGTCTGCAAGTATAACTCCTGTACCAAAGGGGTAACAAGGCCTGCATCGCGGTTGCTTAGTCTGCTGATTATCCCAGCACCACTCTCTTACGTCCCACCACATGCACGCACACATCCTCACAAGACTGACCAGCAGGCACTTCCGCAGTATCAGCGCCATCACAACCAGCAGTAGGAACACAGCAACCACCACACACACCACTGCGGCTACGGGGAATGCTGGGATTACTGCTGGCTGGGAAGTGGGGAGGGAGGTGGTCTGAACCGGGTGTTCCGATGATGACGGAACAGAGCAGAGGAAAAGATGTGAACATGTAATTGAAGAAGTGGCCTATATCCATGTAGTAGCAACTCACCACGTCTGTCATGTCATTGACATAGTTATGGTCATGTTCGTTACCGGTTTCCGTTACCACCCCGCCATTCATGCGTTTGTTGATCGGTACGCGGTTGCCACGAGTGCTTGGGGGCGGGGCTTGAGCTAGCTGTAGGCATCACGTGCACATATGATATACGGATCGATACCGGATATCGGATATTATGCATGTCACGATTGCGCAACTATTTTCCGGCAAAAAACGAGCTCCTTCAACGACAGCGTGTTTTGAGGCTTTAGGAAACATTTTGCTACGTTTGTGAAGGCAGCAAGTCGCATGTCCATCTTAAACCTAGAAGAGAAAAGTGAGGATTGAATGTTTGTTTACGGATGTGATGTATATAGGTAGACTCTACCATCTAATTCTTGTTTGTTGTGAGGTATGTGAACAGACTAGTGATGAAATTACTGAATTGTCTGCAGATCCGTTTAATGAGCCGCAGGAGCGCGGTGCCTCCCAGGAGGGGTTGATCCACATTCGTATCCAGCAGCGCAATGGTCGCAAGACCCTCACCACTGTGCAGGGCATCTCCGATGACTACGACAAGAAGAAGCTAGTCAAGGTCTGCAAAAAGGTAGTGCACCTCACCCGAGTCTTCTTCCTTTATCAGTGAGATATCATTGGCACATGTTTGCCTCACTAGAGCTAGATAGCGTATTGTTTCTAATCACACCTTTTGCATGCATGTGGTGGGGGCCCGGGAATGTGCTTGCCACTTGCCTTTGACTTCTCACATGAAAGCAAATACTTGCCCTTGATTGTGATCACCATGTTGTTCCAGTGATGATGGAGCGACGAGTGACCTTAGCCACATATTCCAGCAACACTTCCACATCATAGGGATAATGTATTCCCCAGACCCTTCCTTATTGCTGGGTTGGAGTCTAAGGCTGTGGGTATGAACGAGGTCACAATTTTAGTACATCCATGCTAGGGCTCTCATTGTGTGCCTGTGTGGTCAATTGAGGGAAGCACTAATTGGAACTAGAGCTCTGCAGAGCACATACCCCGTGCGCACTGTGCTGCAGTGCATTGGTAGTAGTTGTGGCCCATAGATGATTATACGACTTGACTAGCCGGCAACTGCTTAAGCTTAATCACATTAATCACTTTGTAGTAGGCTAGCTACAACTAAAGGTAAATTGTTCAGCTTTAGATTCATGCACGTGCTTTGGTAGAGGTTGATGTACAAGTAAGAGAATGCACTGTTAAAATTGGGGTGTTGATTTGCATGCTTATCAGAGCTGGCGCCAGCTGTTTTGAACTGGGGCGGCAGTCGTAATCGATGGCAACGTGGAAGGGGTTGGCTGGAGGTGCTTTGCGTCTCAGCAATTTTTCACGTGTTTTTTTAGCACTCAGGAAGCGCTCTCATAGCGACGGTCGAGTGCTGACCATGAGAATCGAAGTACATACGTATCTAGGCTTGGCCATTTTTTAAAGAGGGCCCCTATGGCACCAGCCCTGCTTATCCCATGTGCAAATGAAACTACGTAATTAGAATGCGCTATGCACAAGCTAGTCTGGTTCCCAGACCCACCCGAGTGGATCTGGGAACCAGTCTAGGCACGAGCCTGAGTGAGTACGTACAAGTGCAGGACATGGAACGTCATCAAAATGTGACTGCATGACCACAGCACAATGTCAGGCCACAGAATGACACCAAAAGACTACGTACCTACCACAATCTCGTTCCCAGGCCCGAGATGGCGAACGAGGCTACTGGGAACGAGGCTACTACACGCATAGCTAATCAAGTGGAATACAAGAAGTGTGAGTCAGGGTAGCATGTACAGATCTGAGGTCAGCGAATGGGTAAGGTAGCTAGGTCCACAAGCGGGTCTCCGTCTTTGCTGCTGCCACTGAGGAGGTAGCTATATAGCTAGAGAGGTCACTGACTGTTCATGGTTCGCCCATCGCTCTAGCCAATGAATAGCTAGCTAGCTAGCTACTGGCACATATTCACCGTGTTAGGGGCAGGTTCAACTGAGGGTTCAACTCTCGTCCCAGGTACTCCCACTGCAGTTTTCTTCCAGAAACCAGTCGGCCATCGGAGTGAGAAAAAGCTATATTTTGAAGCGCACTTCCTATTTGAGTTGCAGACCGTAAAAATGGCCGACGTTTAATAAGAAAGA
This sequence comes from Axinella damicornis, assembly GCA_963931865.1. Classification (NCBI taxonomy): domain Eukaryota; kingdom Metazoa; phylum Porifera; class Demospongiae; order Axinellida; family Axinellidae; genus Axinella; species Axinella damicornis. The sequence goes on along the minus strand of OZ007505.1, from coordinate 136,054 downwards.
GCTGGAGTATGCAACGAATTCAAGCGGTATGGTAGCTATCAGGTACACAAACACTTTTTAATTTTCTACTGCAATCTTTTTTTCGGGTTTAGCAATTGTCTAACAATGTACATTGCGAGATTTCAATTTTTTCCGGCTGACAGACAGACGACTGACGGACAAAACCGATTGCTTAACCCCGCTTCGCGCATGCGCGCATGGAGTAATAAATTCACCACTTCTCATTTGATTGAGCATTATCCACTCCTTTCCCTGGCCCCTCCTCCCGTCTCTCCTTGCATCCTCCCCTTCTGTAGGAGTTTGCGTGCAACGGCACAGTGGTGGATCATCCCGAGTACGGGGAGGTACTGCAGCTCCAGGGAGACCAGAGGAACAACATCTGTGACTTCATGATCAAAGTGGGGCTGGCCAAGAAGGACCAGCTGAAGGTCCATGGATTCTGACAGTTCATGTGTGTACACCTGCAATAAGTGACTGTTAATTAACTGTTCAGTGGCATGGCTGGATATTCTGAAACATGTTATTTTGTCATATCAACTTACCCCTGCATTCATCTTGTGTACATGTGTATATTTTGTATGCCAATTGTGTTGTCAGGTTGAAGTTCAAGTTTTGTTTTCAGCGGTGTTGGCCTTCACCATGTAGCTTTCTCTAATTGATGCACATGAGTCAAGAGTGATCGATCCAGAAGTGGTTGCCGAATACATGAACTTGCAATCAATATCTGCAGCAATTGGTTGACTTGATCGATCATTGGTACAGTAGATAGGGTTTGCCATTAATTGATTGGGGATATATCATAATAAGTGCATTGACCAACCCAACAGAGATCAGACATAAGCAGCAGTGTCCTTCAAAGTGCAGGAGTTGCAGATAATTTATAATTATGCGCTCCTGATAATGTAATTGTGAAATGGTTATCATACCAAGTGAAACTTAATTCCACAGTTCTTGTCTGGTACATTATGATCACACAACATTGTAGTGCAAGACATTCAATTTCGTTGTCATGGTGACAACCTGTGACCGCTCTGTCACAAATATAACTCTAAGAGATTTCATAAGTACAATGTAGTTGATCTTGGATCACACACGGGCGCCAGGCCTCTGACTGGACTCTAGCAGGTGTCTTAATTCAGGAGGGAGGCTGAGTGGAAGGTGGGGGGGTGAGGGAGAAGGAGTGACCGCCAGGCGGTTTGAGTCCAGGAACTGTGGTCCTGAAATGTCCATCATTGTCATTTGGGGTGAATCATTGTTGGATGTTGTGTGCACTGTGGGGGAGACCAGGGCAAGGTTTTCATCACTCAGCAGGTCACACCATACACACACACACACACACACCTCCACTATCTGCTTCTCCCTCGTGATGTTCTGCCAGTGACATCTCAATAGCCCGTCTGAGGTCCTCATCCTCCCCATACACTGGCCCCCACCCCTCCCCCTCATCGTCCATGGAGGCCCCATTACTGCTCGGAGGGGACGGAGGGGAGGGAGGGGAGGGGGAGGATGGGAACCTGCCGTTGTGAGGGTTGAACAAGTTCTTGTCATGGTCTACAAATGGGGGCAGTTTCAGTATTGGCCAAGGTGGCAGCCAGGTGGGGTCATTGGTGGGAGTGTGGGCGGAGGCACCCTCAAGGGAGTGGTGTAGCCATGACAACTCTTGATTGCTTTCATTGTCTAATACCTCAGGTACATGTATGTGCATGTCTGTTTGTGTGTGTGTGTGTGTGTTGAAGGAGGGATTGGTGACATCAATCTTGACTTTCAGAAGGGAGTTGGTAGCCATAAGTTGTTCCTAACCTTCGGAACTGTTAGCGTGTTCACCTCTCCCGGGCACCAAGCTGGCAGGAGACATACCCTCAAGGGGATGGTGCAGCCATGTTAGATTACAGTCACTGACATCAGGTTCAGATGGCAGTGGAGGGATGGAGGGTGGAGTGATGGAGGGTGGAGGGATGGAGGGGCGAGGCTCTTCGAATCTCTGGTTCTCACGCAGGCTCATGGCCTTCGCTAGCTCAATGTCTGAGGGATTAGAGTATACTGCAGTAGGGTGCACTGGTATGGCTGCAGTAGGGTGCACTGGTATGGCTGCCCAGTAGGGCGCACTGGTATGGCTGCAGTAGGGTGCACTGGTATGGCTGCCCCCACCACACTGGTAACGACAAGTTGATCTTGCCTACCTGCATTAAGCCTTTTTTGGTCATCATACTCCTGCTGCGATATCTGCAGTACTCGCTGCAACTCGTCATCCTGCTGGTGCCCACGAGGTCTCTCCTGTGCCCTTCTTCTGCTGTCCAGGTCTTCCAGAAGGCGCATGAAGTGGGAATGGCGGTCGTGCAGGCCTTCCTCGCTGTCCAGACTGGAGAGACTGTCCCTGTCTCCATCATCCGGGAAGAAAGGGTAGCGGCGGCGCAGAAAGGGAGGGCTGGGAGAGCTGGAGGAGGGGGGAAGGGGCTCGGCTCATGCTCACAGTCATCCCACAATATCCTATGGTGTGTGCTCCAATTGAACATTCCACACCATACCTAGTAGTGGCATGCAGCTTACGGTAATCCTGCCCTGACGTCTCGAATTAGTCTCTTTCTCTTCTCCCGTGCCTCCCGAGTCAGTCTAATGATCTCAGAACGTGGCTTGCGTAGGTGGGGGCGTGCTACAACCTCAGCTAGCATTTCAGTCACTTCCTCCAATGCACCCTAGGGGGGAGGGGAGGGGGGAGGGGAGGGGTGATGGGGGGGGGGGGGGGGGGGGGGGGGGGGGGAGGGTACAGGGGGAGGTACAATCCACTGTACCTGCATATTCTCAAACATCCTGCGTGCAGTGTTGCCACGGATGTAGTACCCAAAGCCATAGGAGGCCTTGAGAGTTCTCCGTGAGTGAAGCAGCTCCCGTACCGCCTCCTTGATGAAGGACAAGTCCAGGGATCCGGCCGATATGCTGCCTACAGACAGAGACCCGCACACAGATGGATGGATGACCCGCACACAGATGGATGGATGCACACAGACGGATGGATGACCCGCACACAGATGGATGGATGACCTGCACACAGATGGATGGATGACCCACACACAGATGGATGGATGACCCGCACCCAGATGGATGGATGACCCACACACACAAGGATGAATGGATATGCACATCCACAGAACACCAGCGAAGGTGTGGGAGGTCTGACCTGCAGGAAGGTGGTCCATGGTCTGAACACAGCGAGCAAGCACTTCCATCTTGTCTTGGGCCTTGTACAGGTAGGGCTCCTCAAACTTCAAGAGGGTTGGGTGGGAAATGATCTCCATCAAATTCAGAAAAGATAACACTAACTCTGTCCCTCACCAACAGGCTCTCCTTGTGTGCTTTGTACCTCTCGTAATAGTGCAGGAACCGACTCAGCTTCTCAACCTCGTCCAAACCACTCATCACCTACGCATGTGTGTGTGTGTGTGTGTGTGTGTGTGTGTGTGTGTGTGTGTGTGTATGTGTGTGTGTGTGTGTGTGTGTGTGTGTGTGTGTGTGTATGTGTGTGTGTGTGTGTGTGTATGTGTGTGTGTGTGGTTACACTGTGAATATTGTCCAACAGACCAACCGGGGAATCAGAGTACCATAGGCCATAGTCTCATTCAGCAGCATGGATGTGCTACACCACATAATTTATGACAGTACATACAGTTCGTACGAACAAGCACCTGGCTTTTTCGTTTGTGCAACATTTCATCAGCCTTTTTCCTAGCATCGTAGCGATTGCACCTGTGGGAGATGGGAGGTGGAAGCGGGGAGGGGGTGGGAGAGGGAGGCGGGGAGGGGGTGGGAGAGGGAGGTGGGGAGAGGTTGGGAGAGGGAGGGAGGGGGTGGGAAGGGGAGGTGGAGGCGGGGAGGGGGTGGGAGAGGGAGGGGGACAGGGAGGGGGAGGTGGGGAGGGGGTGGGAGAGGGAGGGGGAGGTGGAGGCGGGAGGGTAGAGTGGAGATCATGTACATCACTACCAGAGAGGGTGTGTGCGTACTCAAAGTATCCCCCAGTGGAAGAGTTATGACATCTCCACTCATCCAGGCACACCCAGCAAAAGTTGTGCCGGCACTGTGAGTGTGTGTGCAGGTGTGAGTGTGTGTGTGTGCAGGAGTGTGTGTGCAGGAGTGTGTGTGGTATGTGGTGTGTGGTGTGAGTGTGTGTGGTATGTGGTGTGTGGTGTGAGTGTGTGTGTGAATGTGTTGTCGGTCTCAGTACACAGTGGCTTACCTTCCTACAGCACATGTGGTTGCATCCCTCAGTTCTTTCTATTGGGGCCCTGCAGACGGTGAGCATACGTGCGCGTACCCACACTATACACTACCATAGCACATAGACTGAGGTGGGTGCACCCCATTCCACTCCAGCCACTTGCAGTACACAAAGTGAAATACGACTGCACAAAGAGGGGAGGAGTGTCCTTGGACAAGTCTGAAGACAGAGTGATGTGCATACCTGCACTTTGGGCAGGGCTTGCTCCGACTGGCCAGCCACTTGCTACTGGCTGCCTCATCCACCTCGGCCACAGTGGTGTCACCTTGGAGGGGGGTTGGGGGAGAAGGGGAGGGGAGGACAGAGGTCGAAATAAGGATTACATGTTGAGTGGTCAAATGTCCTAGCACTTTAGATTTTGATTGGACATTTACAAAATATGTTAGGTCATGCACGCGCCCGTCACCAAAAATAAATCACAAGAGCATGAATGTGTGTTCTCCAAGCTAGATTCAAATCCATGTTGGTTGTGTGTATATGTGTATTGGGGAAAAAAAAGAATTTGGTTGACTAGAACTCATGCATAAAGAAAGAGAGAAAAAGAAATTGGCTGATTCGAACCAGGTACAGTGATTATGGGTCATGCACTTAGGTAATTGTATTCATGCATGTTGGATCGGTCACGCCTACCGAACAAGTGCATTAGTGTGCGGTCATTTTAGCTAAATGCACGGAAATTGACCGATGACCGCACAGTGGATGACCGCATGTTATTTCGACCTCTGCTCGGAGGAGGTAGAGCAGTGGAATCAACAAGGAGGAGTATGCGACTCGCATATGTGCTTACCAATCTTGGGTTTCATTTCCTCAATGTGCTTCAGCCAGGTCGTCCATTGCTCACAGTCACACGGTTCATGAGGCTCTCCACTGCACCCCCTAAGTGTGTGTGTGTGACATGTGTAATGATACATCCACTGATACACGGTAATAGAGTCCTGATAACAACTCACCAGCAGAAGTAGTGATCACGACCGCAGTGCACAGTGACAGCTGGGTCTGTGGAGGGAGGAGGGGAGCCCATTCCCACGTCATCAGAGGTTGGTGGAGCCATGCTGACAGCCTGCCCACAGCCCGGATGAGGGCACCAGCGGATATTGGGGTTAGAGTCCACAAAGGCTTTGATGTCAAAGTGAAGGTACTTCTCTGCCATCTCTCGAGACACCACACTCTCTATCACCTCCTGTAGGCAGCATAACATGACTGTTATGCAATACCCATGTGATCCAGCAGGTAGGTGTACTGCTTACCACTGGCACCAGCTTGTAGCAGCCATACTCCGGACATGAGATGCTATGCGCTTCTCCGGATTCAATCTTAGTGTGGAGGTACCTGCAGAGGGGGTTGAACTCAACTGTGAAGCACCAGTGCTAGGAATGCAGGAAAGAAGCAATCACAAGAATACACATGCGTTGTCGTGGAGCCATCACTCACTGTTGCCAGCACTCTCGACAGAAGTGGTGTTCACACGGCACCTGTACTTCCCTTGGCGAGGGCAGTGTACACACCCCACACTCCTCCCCCTCCTCCCCTCCCCCTCTACCCCCTCCTCCCTCCCTGACAGTCATTGCTGCTATGAGGGGCTGGTCCAGGTTGTCCACCCCCAGCTCAGAGGGGAGCTGCACTCCGGCTGCCTCACATGCCTCCGCAGGGCTAGCCATCCAACACTCCAGGAGACGCTCCTTTGACCACCCTGGAATGAGGACACGGCAGTAACCGGGAACAATGCTGAGAAGGTATCAAACACGCAGAAGACGAAAGCAAAGACAAACGAGACCAGAAAGGAAGGGCAGAAGACAAGACAATGGCTAAACCCAGCTAGACTGGTTCAGTACCACCACAAACTTCCTACCACCGGTAGTGCAACCCACTGGTAGGGCAACCCACAGGTAGGGCAACCCCCCTTTCCATGAAATCCGGTCCACCCACCCACACACACGACAACCCAACAGCCCACCCACCTGACAGCCCACCTGACAACCCACCTGCCTGCCCACCTGACAACCCAACAGCCCACCTGCCCACCCTCCCAGCTGTTTCTTGCATTCTGGTTCCCAGGGGGAGACTGTGTGCGGAAGGTGTACTCACCATTGTGTCTGAGAAGGGCCTCTGCTGTGAACAGCGAAACCTGCAGAGGAGAGATACATTTTAGGCTGAAAGTATTCAAACCTGCCAGTGTGCGACAAGCGTAATCCACAGGTTGAGGCTCATTTCACAAACTCAATCCATTTGTAGTTCTAAAACTCAAGCAGTGGAGTGGTTCCAAAGAATGTTGGTTGAAAGAACTGCGTGTTGTGTGGGACTACTTCTGCTACTCCCTGTGGCAAACTTGAAGTTGAGCAGTCTGTCTGGTAGCCAATGACCCCCCCCCCCCCCCCCCCCCCCCCCCCCCCCCCCCAGCAGCTGTACTGTCTCAATCAGCAATGCCAACCCCTCACCCCTAGCAACTGTACTGTCTCAATCAGCCCCTCACCCCTAGCAACTGTACTGTCTCAATCAGCAATGCATCCTTCATGGTACGCAGGTCCCTGTCTCTCATCCCAGTGGGTGCATCTGCAATCTCCTGCAGCAGAGCAGGGTCTGGATCCAGTGAGGGGTCCTGGTCATCATCAGGCTGTGGAGGGAGGGGTGGGTGGGGGGGGGGGGGGGTTATGTTAGTTGGGAAATGGTGTGGCATTGCATATGAGCAATACATGCTCACTGTCTGAAAGGATGTTTTGCTATATGGTAGGAACAGTCCACGTTGACCTCACTAGCAAGCTCCTGCCATGAGTGGCTTCACTCACTCTGAACACCATCTTGGTCTCAAGCGTTGTGGCAATCTCCGTGTGGTTGTGTTTGGTGGCGCAGTCAGCAGCCGTCTCCTCCTTCTTGTTGGTGAGGGACACATTGGCACCGCAGTTCACCAGGAGCTGGGGAGGATATGGGCGTGTGTTATAGTGAAATGAGCCATCTGGTTGGCCAGGCTGAATTAGACAGTGCTTCAGTGTGCATCAATATTCTGACACCAATCAATACTTCCATGTGTCATGAAGCTAACACAGACAACGTCCTCCCTCTCCATTCCTCACCTCTACACACTCCCGCAGGCCCACAGCTGCCGCCAGGTGCAGTGCTGTGTTCCCATCCTGGAGAGAGATACTGTCCAATGACCTATTCCATAGCTGCTTCAATTAACATGGGGTTACACAGCCCTCCCCCAACCCACCTCGTCCGTCTCCTCCAGCACATGGCACATGTCCATCCCATACAGCCCCGCCTCCAGAGTGAAGCGGAGCATGTCTGTCCGGTCCTTCCCCCGCCTTTGCCCACAGATAAGGTGCAGGCAGTTCCTCCCGCGCTTGTTTCTCTGGTCAGGCTTGCCACCATGATTAATAAGATCAATGTACAATTGCTTCATTCCAAACTTAGCAGTGCAGTGCAGAGCCGTACTGTCATCCCCCCTGGTCCCCAAAGGTTGGTTTGGCTGGACAGAGTCTCTCACAGACTTGTTGCTGTAGTACAAGGAATAGGCTTCTTGCGTATTCCCCTTGTGCAGTGCCTCGTGGAACCGGCTAGTTGAGGTGCCCATCGTCAAATCTGTGCTGCTGTATACAAGATTCAAGAAGATGGCGTCGCAGTCCTGTGAATCGTGATAGGTCAGTCAGTCCCGATCCCTGTAAAAGACGATCACAAGATTCTTCTCCGGTCCATGGCCACAGTAACTACTGGTGGCTGGTACCTGGTACCATGGTGCGATCGCAACTGTAGTACTGTATGCACTGCGATTGATAAATGACAGTGCAGCGATGACAAATAATGACGTAACGTTTATTGCATTGGTGCTCTTTAAATGGAAAGTGCTTCTAGAACATTCTGTCGTTCATGACTTCGAATACGGAATCTCATAAGCGTTGGTCAGTGCTGTCGGAGTGGACAGACCAAGGAATCATGGCCGAGGAGCGAATGGAGTGCGACAACGGCTCACCAGAGCCCGAGGCAAAGTGAGCGGAACTGAATAGATGCAGCTACCTTTAAGAAAAATCTTTAATTTGTGACCATTGATACAGCCTATTACAGGATAGATACATACATGCATACATAAATGCAGTGTTACGTGAACATTAGCACTTCCCGATTTTCATATCTCTTAGTGGTGATGATTGGTTCCATCTTGCCCCCTCCCCCTCCACATTCCTCCCTCTCCCCATGGTCATCCACTCCCCCTCTCCCTTTTCCTCTCTCC
>OZ007505.1:0-127362 GCA_963931865.1 Axinella damicornis | reverse complement strand
GGTCCCCCTCCCTGCAGGCAGTGTTCTACCTGGACCGGTGTCTGGAGGCAGCCCCCAACTGTGTGCGGTTCCAGACTCTGAAGGCAGAGTCCCTCGCTCTGTCTAAAAGATACGACGATGCACACTACATAGCCAAGTGCGTTAGTAGCATGCTGTGTGTCATAATGAGGGAGGTTTGCTGATGTAATCATGTTCCACCCCCCACTCTTGCATGTACACGGACAGTGATCTGTTGAGGCAGGATCGTAACAATGCAGATGCCATATACGTGAAGGCACTATGCTTCTACTACCAGGTAAGGATGTGACGCTCATGCCTACTGTACATACATGTGCAATGCCGTGTGCTTGTGTCTGACAGGATGTTCCTGACAAAGCGACTCAGTTCTTCCAGCATGCTCTACGTGTGGCACCAGACCACACCAAATCCAGATTAGCAATCAAGGTAGGGGCTTACCCTCTAACTGTGCTTGTATAGATTGGATACTTCTGTTTACCCCTTGTCCCTTTCTCCCTCCCCCCTCCCTCGTCATCCAGAAATCAAAGTTGCTGCAGGCTAAGAAGGAAGAAGGCAACAGTGCATTTCGCAGTGGAAGACTTCGTGAGGCACATGACATCTACTCCGAGGCTCTGAAGATTGACCCACTCAACTCCTTCACCAATGCTAAACTGTATTGTAACAGAGCACTGGTGGGGTCAAAGGTTAGCTGTTGTCCCTTACCTGTACAAATAGAGCACCATCTGATGGGGTGTAGCTGCAGCTTCCGCACTCCAACATGTTGGCTGTCTACATGTACACAGGTCACCTGTGTAATTTGGTTGTGGCAACTTCCAGACAGCCTTCAGAGAAACCTCACCTCTAGTTATGTTTCACTGGTCTGAAGAGACCTCCCTCCTGTACTATGAGGCTGTCACTGGTCTGAAGAGACCTCCCTCCTGTACTATGCAGCTAGGCTGTCACTGGTCTGAAGAGACCTCCCTCCTGTACTATGCAGCTAGGCTGTCACTGGTCTGAAGAGACCTCCCTCCTGTACTATGCAGCTAGGCTGTCACTGGTCTGAAGAGACCTCCCTCCTGTACTATGCAGCTAGGCTGTCACTGGTCTGAAGAGACCTCCCTCTTGTACTATGCAGCTAGGCTGTCACTGGTCTGAAGAGACCTCCCTCCTGTACTATGCAGCTAGGCTGTCACTGGTCTGAAGAGACCTCCCTCCTGTACTATGCAGCTAGGCTGTCACTGGTCTGAAGAGACCTCCCTCCTGTACTATGCAGCTAGGCTGTCACTGGTCTGAAGAGACCTCCCTCCTGTACTATGCAGCTAGGCTGTCACTGGTCTGAAGAGACCTCCCTCCTGTACTATGCAGCTAGGCTGTCACTGGTCTGAAGAGACCTCCCTCTTGTACTATGCAGCTAGGCTGTCACTGGTCTGAAGAGACCTCCCTCCTGTACTATGCAGCTAGGCTGTCACTGGTCTGAAGAGACCTCCCTCCTGTACTATGCAGCTAGGCTGTCACTGGTCTGAAGAGACCTCCCTCCTGTACTATGCAGCTAGGCTGTCACTGGTCTGAAGAGACCTCCCTCCTGTACTATGCAGCTAGGCTGTCACTGGTCTGAAGAGACCTCCCTCCTGTACTATGCAGCTAGGCTGTCACTGGTCTGAAGAGACCTCCCTCCTGTACTATGCAGCTAGGCTGTCACTGGTCTGAAGAGACCTCCCTCCTGTACTATGCAGCTAGGCTGTCACTGGTCTAAAGAGACCTCCCTCCTGTACTATGCAGCTAGGCTGTCACTGGTCTGAAGAGACCTCCCTCCTGTACTATGCAGCTAGGCTGTCACTGGTCTGAAGAGACCTCCCTCCTGTACTATGCAGCTAGGCTGTCACTGGTCTAAAGAGACCTCCCTCCTGTACTATGCAGCTAGACTGTCACTGGTCTGAAGAGACCTCCCTCCTGTACTATGCAGCTAGGCTGTCACTGGTCTGAAGAGACCTCCCTCCTGTACTATGCAGCTAGGCTGTCACTGGTCTAAAGAGACCTCCCTCCTGTACTATGCAGCTAGGCTGTCACTGGTCTGAAGAGACCTCCCTCCTGTACTATGCAGCTAGGCTGTCACTGGTCTGAAGAGACCTCCCTCCTGTACTATGCAGCTAGGCTGTCACTGGTCTAAAGAGACCTCCCTCCTGTACTATGCAGCTAGGCTGTCACTGGTCTGAAGAGACCTCCCTCCTGTACTATGCAGCTAGGCTGTCACTGGTCTGAAGAGACCTCCCTCCTGTACTATGCAGCTAGGCTGTCACTGGTCTAAAGAGACCTCCCTCCTGTACTATGCAGCTAGGCTGTCACTGGTCTGAAGAGACCTCCCTCCTGTACTATGCAGCTAGGCTGTCACTGGTCTGAAGAGACCTCCCTCCTGTACTATGCAGCTCCTGATTGTTACAAATTACTCATGGCCATCATGGTGATGGTGATGGCCTACTGTTTTTTGCTCTATCCCATGAAATCCAGGGGCTGTCTGGAGATTACACAAGCAGAACTCCACAGTCTGTATGCATGCATTCTGCGGTGTGAGACCAGGGATTGTGTTTGTGTGATACCTCACTGCCTGTGGCACTGTGCTATCTTACCTCCAGTTGGGCAAGCTGACTGAGTCCATTGAAGACTGCACCCAGGCCGTGGGGCTGGACCCTGGCTACACCAAGGCCTACCAGCGCAGAGCCAAACTGTGAGTGACCATACACGCCTCTAGCTTGGAGAGTGTGCCACACACTCACACGTGGACCCACACACTTCCATACACCTAGCTATCAGGACAATGACCAGCACGAGGAGGCGGTGCGGGACTGGGAGCGAGTGATGAAGGTGGAGAGAACACACGACAACCAAGAGGCACTGAGGGAGGCCAAACGTCTGCTGAAGCTCAGCAAGCGTAAGAACTATTACAAGATCCTCGGCGTGGAGAAGACTGCCTCCCAGGACGACATCAAGAAGGCCTATCGGAAAGGGGCACTGAGACACCACCCAGGTCAGAGAAACAAGGGCTGTGCACTGGAGCTCCTTTGTCCAGGTGGCTTCAATCTCAGGGTTGGATGCCCTCAATACGTATCATTCTGTGTCATCGTAAACGAAGGGAGTGAGAAGGCATTTAGCAATCAATGGATACTTCTTTGTCACATGACTCGTGACTTGTCTCTTTATCATGTGACTAGACTCTTCATGTGACACAACTTTTTTGACTCTTCATCACATAACCTGTCTCTTATGCAGACCGTCATGTAGGAGCTGAGCCTGAGAAGAGAGAGGAGGAGGAGAAGATCTTCAAGGAGGTCAGCGAGGCATACAGCGTACTCTCAGATGCCAAGAAGAGAAACCGATACGACAATGGCTGTGACATTGAGGAGCTGGGAATGGGTGAGGATGGGGGGACCTGTGTATGGGAGAGTGCAAGAGGGAAGGGGGGGTGGGGGGGGGGGGGGGGGGGGGGGGGGGGGCTGTGTATGGGTATGTGAGGGAGGAAGGGTGGGACCTGGGGGGGGGGGGGGGATGTAAGGAGGGGAATGGGGGGATGCATATGGGAGATTTCAAGAGGGTGCGTATGAGGGAGGAAAGGCACAGACTGTGCGGGGGAGAGTGCAAGAGGGATGGGGATTTTGTATAATCCATTTTAGCGGTTGCTTTCCCTCTCTATCCCTGCAGATTTCGATCCTTCGTCAATGTTTACAACCATGTTTGGCGGGTTTGATGGTATGGGGTTTGGTGGGATGGGAGGGGGAAGGAGGGGACACATGTTCAACTTCACCACAGGAGGACCCGAGTTCACATTCCAATTTAGCTGATTAAATACAGGGACTACTCCACCCCCTCCTGTCTCTCTTGTATTATTTTCTGGTCTCATAGCAGAAATCAGTCATCAATGTTTTATACTAGACTCAGTGGTGTATGTGTCATGCATGATCTTCTTGTACATCTGAGTGGTGAGTCTGGTGACGTCACTGATGATGAGATTTGCAAAGAAACATGCTTTGAAAAAATTAATATAGTTCTGTTTATAAATTATAACTGGCACGGGTGTTACCAGATCTTAATCTTCTTGAGTATGTTGGAGGTACTCTGCTGGAATCCTTCCACCTCCTTCCTCGTCTCCTCGCACTGATTGTTCTTCCACGTGCGGTATGCTAAGGGTAGCTGTACCTGTAGTGCCTCAAACCTACGGTCATTGCATGGATGGGTTGAGAGGTACTCCACCACCTGGTCATCCTTGTTAAAGTTGGGAAGGTGTGTCCACACCTGGTGGGGAGATAGATTGGTAGAGTAAGGTTACATGGTCCTAGCATGCCAACTAAGACACCATCTGCTCTTGACTGAGTTCCTGTCATCCTGGGAAGGTTTCCTTTTGATCTACTTCCCCCATGCTAGCTGGCTCAATCCAGCAACTGTTAAACTAACTCACCTTTGCTGCCTTTGCTGGGTCGAAGCAAGCTTTGGCAGCAAATGTCAGGCCCACTTGGTCCGCCTCTGTCTCCAGCTTTCGGGAGTACGGGTAGTCAAGAAGCACTTGCGCTGTGCTGTGTGACCACCGGTGCAGGAAGTAGGAAATGAGATCATTGGGAATCACTGCCCAGATCAATCCAATCAAAAACAGGGAGAAGAACTCAATGATCCCCTTGTGACTCAGACCCTCTGCCCCATGACCCAGGACGACATGCGCAATCTCGTGGCTCAGGATGAAGGCTAACTCATCCTGATTGTGGCAGGCACGCAGCAGGCCAGTGAACACAAACATTTCTCCTGAGGGCAGGCACACAGCATTGACAGTCTCTGGGCTGTCAATGACATAGAGCTTCCAGTCAATCCCTTCGAACTCCTCTGAGCGGTTCTTGGAGAGGATAGTTTTGGTGATGAATTGCACATATTGATAGGTGGGGTGGGAGGGTGGGAGGGGCTCCCTCCCCTCAGACAGCGTCTGCACGATCCATTCTTTTTCCTCCGCTATGAGAGCCAAGAGCTCTGCACGAGAAAACATGACAAACCGTGTCCTCCCTGTGATCGGAGTTGCCTCCAGGTGGACATAGTAGTACCCCACCCCGGCCAGAGAGAGCAGCCCTACACCGCCGTACAGAAACCACTTCTTCCGTACGATAGCCTCCCAGAACGCTCTCCTTCTCTCTGGGGACAATCGCCTCCACCATCGTTGTGTTAGTCGACCAGTCACAGCGACCAGCAGTCTGGCCAGCGGCGTCATGAAGAAGCCAAGATGGCGAGCGGAAGAAGTGTGCAGAGTTCTGGGAATACAGGAGGCGAGGGGAGAAGAGCGGCCGGTACTGGTTCTTGCAGCGACGGTCTTGAGGGCAGCATGGCGGCGCCGAAGTAGCAGGGACGGTCTCAGCACTATGGGTAGTCTTTGGAGCATGCTGGTAGATCTATATACCTGGTCTAAGTCTACAGGTAAGGCGAAAACTACGTCGCCTCGCAGGCCGGCCAGCCGCCGACCCAAATCTCGATTTCCGGATTCCTGTTACACCGGGCCAATTGGCAAGTTCAAAGGTCACCTGCGCCCGCCGCAGAAACACGTGGTGAATATAGACATAGCACTAGTCACTATAGCAGAGAGATGTTGGTGCTATTCGAAACTCCTGCAGGATATGCAATATTCAAGGTAGGGTTTACGGATGGCTGTAATATTTTAATATGTACAGTTTTAATTTCTAGCTACTTGCCTTTTGTGTTCATGCTGTTAAACGGTTTGAAGGTATTACAGGTGTTCTAACATGCTGCTGTCCTCTCTGTCAGCTGCTGGATGAACAACGGCTGCAGCGTGTGGACGATCTGTTCAGAGACTTTGAGTCCCCGGAGGCTGCTAGTAAAGTGTAAGAGGGTGTGCACTGTTGGTGTGTGTTGCTGGCTAAGGTAAGGCCTATTCCGACGGCGGGGTAATTCCTATAGTTGGCTGCCTTTGTTACCAGACAAAGTTTGGTAATTCTTCTGTGGCACTGCAGGGTAGGCTGATACTCAACCTACCCTGCGGTACCACAGCAGAATTACCAAACTTTGCCGTTTAACAAAGGCAGCCAATTATCGGAATTACCCCGCCGTCGGAATAGCCCCGCCTTACCTTATAGCTGCACACTGTGCCACTAGCCTCGTTCCCAGCCCCCATATGACAAGCTGTTAGTACGGGTCCTGGAAACGAGGCTAGTGGCACTTGCAGTCCGTGTATTATGCTGTCAGCTAATCCTGAAGGTGTATCAATGTATCCTATATCCTGGTGCAGTGTGAAGTTGAAGCACTTTGCCAAGTTCACTGACATGGCGGAGGCTCTGGCAGGTTTGTTCCAGGAGGACATTGTGGCTATGTCAACATACCTTCATAAGACTGGTCACAATGGTGTATGAAACTTGGCAAACCCATTCTAGAGTAACTATACCTGACAAGCCTTGTACGGAGGTCAAAACCAAGGAAACAGCTTAAGAGGTCGTCTCAAACATAGTCTCTCTACCTTTGTAGAGAGTTGCAAAGGAGACTAATTGTGCATTTGTCGTTATGTCAGACTAGTTTACTTGTGCACCGAGCTCAGAGAGCACACCTGGTGTCACCGAGCTCAGAGAGCACACCTGGTGTCACCGAGCTCAGAGAGCACACCTGGTGTCACTGAGCTCAGAGAGCACACCTGGTGCCACCGAGCTCAGAAAGCACACCTGGTGTCAGCTGCAACTGGTTATGCTCATGTATCACTTCACTGTCTGAGTCTCTGAGTCTTGTTGTGGTACTGTGCAAAGTTTGGTTGTGTGTAACGACATCGTACTGTTGAAGATTGGATTGTGAGCTGTTGTTCTAGCCCACTCCCACTCCATGAACACACACCCTAGCGGCGACAGCTGCAGTGGAAGGGAAGATGAGCAGAGGACTGAAGAAGGTTCTCAAGAAGGTCTTTGCATCGGACGTGCAGGAGCAGCTGGCCGTGGCCGATGCCAAGCTAGGTAGCGTGATCAAGGTGCGACACTGCTGTAGCCCACCCTCCTGTGTGTTGGTCTCTATGTACATGTATGTGTGTTTGTCAGTGTGCGTGTGTGTGTGGAGATGTGGGGATGTGTGTGTGTGTGTGTGTTTGTCAGTGTGCGTGTGTGTGTGTGTGTGTGTACTGTTCATGTATACAGTGTACATGTATCTCTATGTTGGGTTGATTAATTATTCATGAAACTAGTAAAATTTCGAAAATTGGAAGTGCTAGCCCTGAGAAGGTTGATCAGATTGAGATCGCTTGCTTTGCACGGGAAAGTTCTGAAGCACCTGCTAGGACCAAGAAGACAGACATACTGGTACTCATTCTTGTGAGTTGAATCTTTCTATGCAATAAATGACCGACAAAAGTTTGTGAGTTGGGTTCAGGACAGGGCATGTTTGCCTCCCAAGATACGCTGTATGTGTGTGTGCACGTGGGTGTGTCTGTGTGCATGTGATTGCTGTGTGTGTGCACGTGGGTGTGTCTGTGTGCATGTGTTTGCTGTGTGTGTGCAACATGTCTAATTCTGACCTGCAGGACAAGCTGAACATCAGTTGTGTGCACAGCTCAGCCATCTCTGAGCTGTTCAGAGGTATCCGGGCGCAGACGTGCAACCTCATCCATGGTACAGTACATCTGCTTGTAACCTCCACCACAGCGCATGTGATTGCCATGACCTTTATCCTCCAGGCTTACCCCAGTCTGAGATGAACGCCATGGCCCTAGGACTGGCTCACAGGTGTGTGTGTGTTACTTACTTTGTGATACCCGTGCCAACATGCTCCGTTCCATCTCCTCAGTCTCTCCCGGTACAAGCTGAAGTTCAGTCCAGACAAAGTGGACACGATGATCGTGCAGGCCATTTGTAAGTGAATCTTATCTCCGGCATGTTAGCTGTCTTGCCGACTGAAAACCCGCTTGTCTCACTTGCCTTGCTGACTACTTTGTCCTCTGATCCAGAACCAGAGAGTGCAGTAGTGGTTAAACGGCGGCCAAAGTAATAACTTTGATTCACCAGTGGCATACAAAACCCCAAACCAAGGGTGCACATCGAAGTTTTCGTTGCAAACCTACCAACAATATGGCTTGCTCTCTCACGATCTGCTAACTGTCCTGCACTGCTGGAGGGTCCCCACTTGCATCCAGTATGATAGCTAACGAAGGGTCAGCCCCTTTGATGCATCACACTCTGGGATTTTCCGGTTTTGCCAACTACCCTCAGAATTAGGAGCATGGTAACATGACATTGTAGGTGATCTCCCTCCCTGTAGCATTGCTGGATGACTTGGACAAGGAATTGAACAACTTCAACATGCGTTGCCGGGAGTGGTACGGTTGGCACTTCCCGGAGCTGGGCAAGATTGTCTCTGATAACCTCACCTATGCCCGGGCTGTTAAGGCTATCGGTAAGGGAGGGGGAGGGTGTTGGCTTTGTCTCACCTGGGGCTTATGAATGTCCTGTACGTGTAGCATAGCTAGGACTGACCAATTCAAGTTCCAGCACCTACTGTACTGGACTACTGTACCTACATTCTTTTGTATTGTGTAACCTCGTTTGCAGGGTGCAGTGTTAACATACAAGGTCCCAGTATGGCTGGTCATGAATTGTTCATGCAGGTGGTATGCATGAATTCAGTCTAGCCGCTAGCCCCTCTCCGCCCGGCCGGTCAAGCGGGCGCACGGCGGGCGGAGAGGGTCTAGCAAACATTGCACTTCATTGCGTTTTGACTGACCAATCAGATCTCACTGAAGCGATTTGTAATTTTATTCATGACTCTCGTGGTTGTAAACCAAGCCGTTCGCGTGCGATCAGCCCGGCGGAAAGCGTCGAAATGCCTACACTCGAGCTAAACTAGTCCAACCTGGATGTCTCCAAGTGTACAGAACTCGTCCTCAACTCCAGCTGGCACTTCACCGGCTCACAGGTACATGTAATTGGCATTCCACAGAAACATGATCAAGTGCAATGTTTGCTAGACCCTCTCCGCCTTCCGCGCGTGGCGAAGCGCGCCCGCTTGACCGGCCGGGCGGAGAGGGGCTAGCGGCTAGACTGGCATGAATTGTTCATGCAGGTGGTATGCAGCTCACTTATATGGTCTCTGGGAATTTGTAGGGTTAATTCAGGTGGTGACTAGAAACTTTACTGTCCTTGTGTTTGTCAGGGCTTCGTTCTGGGATAGCATCTGCTGATCTCTCGGTGCTGCCAGAGGAGGTGGAGGATGAGGTGAGAGCGGCCGCTGAGATCTCCATGGGAACAGAGGTGTGTGAGGGTATGAGGGTATGAGGTGGAGTGTGGTCTGCATTAGTGATGATGTGTCGGTATTTCAGATCTCACAGGAAGACATTCTGAACATTGCACATCTCTGCGATCAGGTCAGCCACGTAGGGAGGGGAAGGGGGGGGGGGGGGGGGGGGGAGGAGCGAAGAGACGGGACTGGGGGGGATAAGGTGTAACCTGATCAGTGATGCTGAGAACACTTCCCTCAGGTGATTGAGATATCAGAGTACCGTGCTGAGCTGTATGAGTATCTCAAGAACCGAATGATGGCCATTGCTCCTAACCTTACGCTGATGGTGGGCGAGCTTGTGGGAGCAAGGCTTATTGCACATGCTGGTGAGCGTGCTCAGTGGTCACTAAGTTAGCACTGGTGAGCATGCTCAGTGGTCACTAACACTTGCACGTGCTGGTGAGCATACTCAGTGGTCAGTAACACTATTGCACATGGTGAGCATGCTCAGTGGTCACTAACACTTGCACGTGCTGGTGAGCATGCTCAGTGGTCACTAAGCACTATTGCACATGGTGAGCACGCTCAGTGGTCAGTAACACTGTCAACTATTAGAGGTGGGTCGTTGTTTTGTCCTGGATTGCAGGGTCCCTCCTGAGTCTGGCGAAACACCCTTCATCGACTGTGCAGATCCTTGGAGCAGAGAAGGCATTGTTCAGGTGAGGAGAGATCTGTGGGAGTGGGCGTGTCTGCAGGAGTACATGAGTCACCGGTGGTGGTGAAGTGGACTGTATTCTCATGTGTGTATTCGCGGACCTGCTCTGCAGAGCTCTGAAGACCAAACATGACACTCCCAAGTACGGCCTGATCTACCATGCTTCTCTGGTTGGACAGACAGCACCCAAGAACAAAGGAAAGATCTCGCGTATGCTGGCAGCCAAGACATCGCTGTGTGCCCGGGTTGATGCACTAGGGGAGGATGTGAAGCCCACCCTCGGCATCAGCAGCCGAGCTATGGTGGAGGAACGGCTACGGGAGTGTGAGCAGGCCAAGGTATGGTGGTAAACTCTCTCCCTCCTTCGTCTTCTTCCCTTCTCTCATTTCCCCACCTCCCGAGTGTATGTATAGTCATTCCTTTCCTCGTGCAGTTGCACAAGATCAGTGGCACGGGGAAGTCCATGGCGAAGGCTGAGAAGTACGAGATGAAGGGGTACGTTTGTTCCTCTATCAGTACACCTTCAATGTTGAGTTTTAATATGACATCACATCCCCCTTCTTCTGCTCCCACATTCCCCTCCCCCCTCTCCCCCTACCCCCTCCCCCCTCTCCCCCTCCCCCTCCCCCTCCCCCCTCCCCCTCCCCCCTCCCCCCTCCCCCTCTCCCCTCCCCCCCTCCCCCCCTCCCCCCCCCCCCTCCCCATTTCCCCCCCCCCCCCAGCACTCCAAAGCAATACAGTGCAGCTGCAGACTTCACTTTCAGCGGAGGTTACCAGAAGAAACGTAAGAGGGAGGAGGAAGGGGAGGGAGAAGGTCCCTCAGAGAATGGTGCAGGTGAGTGGGTCACTATGTGTGCTGCTTCTTCCCCGTTCTGTGTATGCTGCCCTGTACTCAGATCTTGAACCCAGGCGCGGAAGAGGAGAGAGCACCTGGGATCCACTGTTTGTGCACATGCTTAATTTCTTGACATTCGGGAATCCAGGATATGACCATGTCATCCCCGTGGCTTGTTGACATCAGACACGTTGATGTAACCGTATCACGACTGTATTCTGTCAATAATGGCAACTTTATTCAAGACCTAGACCAAGCTGTTTCGTACCTCCAGCGACTTGGAGGTGCAGCGATGCTGCTCGAACCTGAGCAGAGGGCATCTTTGAAGTGCTGGTTTTGGTAGGTCATTGTGTTATACCGTTCGGTTTGATGTGAAGCTTGCCCGAGATGACATCATAGCCTCATCCTTTCATGGGGCGAGTGGTGCAAGATGTGGGGTGTGATAGCCTCGAACCCAGGCACGGAGGAGGAGAGAGTGCCTGGTATTCACTGCTTGCGCATGTGCTTAATTATTACATAGAACCACGTGCAGATGTCGTCACAAAACTTTCCGGGCGTGAACAATGACGTCTATACCACAACAAATTCATGAAGACATGATCGCAGCTTTTACTCTCATGTGGTCTGTCATCAATGCCACATCTCACATCCTCATCCCACTCTTCACTACTCACTTCACACCCCTCCACACCCACACTCCTCATCACTCGTTCCACATCCCCACTCCACACCTCTCCACTCCCTCACTCCACCACTCCCTCACTCCACTCCCTCACTCCACCACTCCCTCACTCCACACCCCTCCACTCCCTCACTCCACACCCCTCCACTCCCTCACTCCACACCCCTCCACTCCCTCACTCCACACCCTCCACATCCCCTACTCCACACCCCTCCACTCCCTCACTCCACACCCTCCACATCCCTCCACTCCCTCACTCCACACCCCTCACTCCACACCCTCCACATCCCTCCCTCCTAACCCCTCACTCCTCACCCTTCACTCCTCACCCACATCCAATACCTTCCGCCCCATATCTTGCACACATTGCAGAAGTATCTCCGACCAAAAAAATTAAAAAGGAGAAAAAGAGAAAGCGGCAGGCAGACTTTGACTTCAGCGAAGCTGTAGAGGAGGAGGTAGGAGTTCCTTTCTGTGTGTATGTTCCCTGTGCTAGTTGTCATGAAGTGGGAGCAGGAGCACAATGTCATGATGTTGTAAGAGCAGAAGAAAGGGAAGGGCGTGCAACAACAAATTAACATGGTAGTCTGGTAGCTAACAGGAGATTTCCAGATTTTCTGGCCCCTAGCGTTTAACCCAAGAGGAGTAACAGTAGTAATGGGACTACCGTGGGAATGTTTGCATGGTTGTTGCATCCTCCTCCCCTTCCTGCCACTCTTACATCATTGTGCGTGGGGTCATAGAGCATTGAATATCATCATGATATTAAATTTTGTTGATCTCCAGAGATCTGCCTGATATTTGGCGGGTTACAATAACTTTTGAGATTGAGAGATCTTTTGGTTCCAGTATCTAGCTTGACTCCTCCAATGACGCATGCACACACACACTCATAACACCCACTACAGGCGGAGACACCCGGGAAGAGCGAAAAGAAGAAGAAAAAGAAAGCAAAACAGGAGTCAGACTAGTTGACATACAATTCAATCACCTTTGACCTTTTGTACACCTCAGGTGCACAGATCATGCTTTCTACTGTCTGCAATTTGATTTAAAATGTTCAGTTGGTAATCTTTATTGCGTTCTGCAGAACACACTAACAGAACTACAGACAGGTTCCCATGTGTGCACTCTACAATCTTGAACGAAACTGATCAGGCAGATCAGCTAATGATCATGACAGCCTTTTCTTCCACCCTTTCTGCTCATGCAGAACCCAAACGACATGAATGCCGGAAGCGACATCATTAAGCTGAAAGTTAGATGTAGGTAGTAGATATCATCATCTCATAAAACTTCAACCCAACTACAATGTGTGCAGTACAGACTACATAGTGTACACGTTTTGTTCGTTCAATCAATCATATATTTCCTCCACCACATTCCCCACCATGTACTTGCCCGGCTGCAGCCCCAAGGCATTCAGTGCTGTGGGTGCAAAGTCCTTGTCCGTGGTGTAGCCAGTGATGGTGTACCCAGCTTTCACTCCAGGGCCCATGAACAGTGCAGGGATGTACATGCAGATCTCATTATAGGCCCCATGGCCATTGAGATACCCGCCGTGGTCTGCAGTGAGCATGATCAGTGTGTCGTCCATTATTCCTGCCTCTGTCAGTCCATCAAAGATCATACCAATGTAGCTGTCCACATTCTGTGGGTGAACATTCATGGGTACAAATTGCTGCTCAACTAGGATTCAAACCCACCAATGATTTATAAGATGTTCTCGTCGCTGAATTGAGCAATTCCCTGAGACCCCTCGGCTGATAAGCTAGAGGTACATGTGTACAGAATTCCTTCTTTCTTCTTTTTTTATTTTTTCGTTTTGCCTTTACTAGGCTTGTTCCTCTACTGGGCTTGTTCCTCTACTGGGCTTGTTCCTCTACTGGGCTTGTTCCTCTACTGGGCTTGTTCCTCTACTGGGCTTGTTCCTCTACTGGGCTTGTTCCTCTACTGGGCTTGTTCCTCTACTGGGCTTGTTCCTCTACTGGGCTTGTTCCTCTACTGGGCTTGTTCCTCTACTGGGCTTGTTCCTCTACTGGGCTTGTTCCTCTACTGGGCTTGTTCCTCTACTGGGCTTGTTCCTCTACTGGGCTTGTTCCTCTACTGGGCTTGTTCCTCTACTGGGCTTGTTCCTCTACTGGGCTTGTTCCTCTACTGGGCTTGTTCCTCTACTGGGCTTGTTCCTCTACTGGGCTTGTTCCTCTACTGGGCTTGTTCCTCTACTGGGCTTGTTCCTCTACTGGGCTTGTTCCTCTACTGGGCTTGTTCCTCTACTGGGCTTGTTCCTCTACTGGGCTTGTTCCTCTACTGGGCTTGTTCCTCTACTGGGCTTGTTCCTCTACTGGGCTTGTTCCTCTACTGGGCTTGTTCCTGATTAATTTTTTTTAAGGATGACTTATGCCAAGGGGGCTATAGCATAACATTCAAACTGCCCCCCTCGGTCACATATTAACACTGCAGTTTGCTCAGTGAAAAGGCAATGAGCTGGAGACAAGACAAGGAAGTTATCTATGAGCTGGACATGCTTATTTGAACTTTGGAAGGAGGGTGAGGTCAGTAGTATCTAATTCCGCCTTTGTATAATTTTAGTTGCATGTGTAGAGCGGTTTAATTCTAAGCGAGGTACGTAGTATAGTCTCATTCTAGCAACTGGGGATGAGGTACTACTGCCCTATACCTTCCTGGCAGCGTTTCATGAAACGTTTCTGAAGCAGAGGGGATAACTGGAAGTGATCCGCGCTGGGGTTGTTTGGGTCTGAGCTGGGACGAGACTAGTTTCTAGGAGGTGCTGTGTGGCAGAAAGACGCTGAGCATGAACACATCACATGGAATATGTTGGGTTCGCTAACTACAGCCTGTTGCATTGACATTGTAGCTACTGGGAGCATATTTGCTTTCAAATCCAGTGTTGAAGAGCTATAAGAGATGGCATAGCTAGCGATACATCAGTTAGTTCTCCAGGTCTTTCCATAGAAGATCCACAAGGCCAGTCACATTATCTGCCACACTGGCAATTGCTTGAGGCTACAGAATTCCCCGCTCCCCGGTCAAAATTCAACGACAAAGTCTTACCCCAGGCCATGATTCCCTTGATGATTGCCTACCGTTGCACATGCAATGAGTAACTAGACAGACACACACGTACGTTCCTCAGCATGCAGCCAAGATGGCTGAATAATGATATCCTTGAGCTTATGAGCTCCACTCATATAGCAACCTCCTGTGTTGAATCTATTGATGTTGGTAAAAAATGCAGAAGCAGTGTGGGGGGATAGAGCTTCTCTGACCTGCAGGATGTCATTGGCCAACCACATGCACAAACATCAGCTTGCATGTCAGGGGCAGACCATTTTTCTGAAAGGTAGGTCTGCAGAGTCAATATCTGCTGAAAATTTCCGTCCATGGGTCAAATGATTTCGGGATGTTGGGTGGTGATGTGCTATTTGCATGTAAATATTTCCTTACCTTTACAGCATTATAGTACTCCTGGCTCCCCCACTGGTGGGCGTGGCCTGCATCATCGATGCTATCGAAGTGGATAAACATCAGATTCGGCTTGCTGTTCACAATGAAGCCCTTCATGTGCTGATGGCCATCAAGGTGAAAGCAACTGCAGTACATTGCATACGATGAACTAACTACTGCTTTACTTCGACCTACTAGTTGCATAACTTGGTCTGTGTGCAGTACGGTACGTTTTCTGCTGCTATCACTAGCCTGAAGCATGTGTACTGTTAGCCTTGTTCCCAGGCATAGCGGAGTAGTACATAGCCTGGGAGCAAGGCTAGTGGGTATACTATCCCTGTGTTCTGAGATAGATGTTTGCAGTGAAGTTTACCAACCAGTCTCACAGTGACAATAATATATTGCTTGTCAACCGCTCATCCACTAGCATCATTGGTTTGCAGAGGAATTCAGCAATCAGCTGTCATAATTAATACTGGTAGCCGACTTTGGTTAACTTACCAGCCACGGCCAGTACTTACAGT
This sequence comes from Axinella damicornis, assembly GCA_963931865.1. Classification (NCBI taxonomy): domain Eukaryota; kingdom Metazoa; phylum Porifera; class Demospongiae; order Axinellida; family Axinellidae; genus Axinella; species Axinella damicornis. The sequence goes on along the minus strand of OZ007505.1, from coordinate 111,916 downwards.
GGCTAGCCCACTCTGGTTCTGAGCCCTTACAGTGGGTCGGCTAGCCCACTCTGGTTCTGAGCCCTTACAGTGGGTTGGCTAGCCCACTCTGGTTCTGAGCCCTTACAGTGGGTTGGCTAGCCCACTCTGGTTCTGAGCCCTTACAGTGGGTTGGCTAGCCCACTCTGGTTCTGAGCCCTTACAGTGGGTTGGCTAGCCCACTCTGGTTCTGAGCCCTTACAGTGGGTCGGCTAGCCCACTCTGGTTCTGAGCCCTTACAGTGGGTCGGGTTAGCCCACTCTGGTTCTGAGCCCTTACAGTGGGTTGGCTAGCCCACTCTGGTTCTGAGCCCTTACAGTGGGTCGGCTAGCCCACTCTGGTTCTGAGCCCTTACAGTGGGTTGGCTAGCCCACTCTGGTTCTGAGCCCTTACAGTGGGTCGGCTAGCCCACTCTGGTTCTGAGCCCTTACAGTGGGTTGGCTAGCCCACTCTGGTTCTGAGCCCTTACAGTGGGTTGGCTAGCCCACTCTGGTTCTGAGCCCTTACAGTGGGTTGGCTAGCCCACTCTGGTTCTGAGCCCTTACAGTGGGTCGGCTAGCCCACTCTGGTTCTGAGCCCTTCTATTCTAGTTGCGCATTAGGATATAGCATTGCCACAGGCACTGTCATTCTCCTTCCCCCGAAACTCCATGTCCACAATTCCGGGCTCCACTAGGTAGTGGATCCAATCCCAGCTCTCAACTACCGCCACCTTCACGTTGGTGTTCTGCTCCTTTGCCGCTCGCCACATGGTCTCAGGGAGCTAGTGTGTGTCCAGGATAATGAAAACAAATGGTATTATCAAGCAAACTAGAGCGCCTATGGGGACTACGAAGCATGGATCATGGCGGACCTTGCCACGGCCAGAGATGGGAGGTAAGTGCAGGACGGTGGTATCAGTTGGGTTGTCATCTGCAGGCACCCATGAGTTGTCTGGAATGCCAGACTCCTCCGGACCCATGCCCGTGATGATGGTGCCCCAGTTGGGGGCACTGACTGACGGCATTTGGTCTCGTGCCACGGCTGTGGTAGAGCCCTTGGAATAAAACTTGGCAATGTTCGGGAGGAAGGAGGTGGCATTGTTCACATAGAAACCGCCTGGAGGGGGTTTTAACAGAGCAAGGAGATGGTACTGCAAGAATAATTACTGCGTGAAAGGCAAATACAATCGTGCAAGCGCCATTGTGCCTCTCGTATCTCTGCCAACTCACCGAGCCCATCGCATCCAATCACTAACGCGTACTTGGCAGTCCCAAAGCCTTTGGGGTTGGCCCGCGGCAGAGGGGAGCAATGCCCCACCGCCAGAAAGAGGCACAGTAGTACGGCGAAGACAGGCGCACTCATCCCAACTCGTGCAAACAGGACCACACAGCTAGTGAGCCCCACCCCCCTCCTGATGAATATGTTAGTCGCCACAACAACTGAACGAAATTATGGAGCTACGGGAGAGAAAGAAGTAAGGTCTCATGTTACTGATACTAGATCAAGGTTCATGCATTTTGAGGGACAGGTTCACATTAACATAGTACATACGGAAACAAGTGTATAGTGCATGAGATAATTACTGTACTTCAAATACAAAACGCTGATGTTAAACCTCAGAAGTGTGTTATCTGTGATCATAATAACTGCTGCTGTTGGTGGATAAAATGGACTATTTTAGCTGAAGCTGATGTACGTACATCGTTGGCAGCCACTATAGTCAGCTGTAACAAATAATGGACTGCCTTGAGAAGGTGTAATTTATTGTGCAATTAGCCTGTGATGCTCCTGGCCTGCAGGCTCCCTCCTCGGCTCTTCTCTGCCCCTGTACTGTCAGTGCAGACACAGGCAGGTGTCAGGGATGCACGCTCCTCCTCCCTCACCCCCTCACCCCTCCAAGTCTACTCTTCAGTGCAGTCATTGGAGATCACTGGTATGCAGTTGACGTGTCATGAGGCTCCAAAGAGGAACCACACCGAACGCCTCCTCCTGCCGGGCTGTGAGGCACTGGTGCGCAGGGGCAACACCCTCATCCTGAAGATCACCCTCTCCGCTGACCTCTTCAGAACCTACTCTGTCTCCCTCACACTTGTCCCTGTCTTTCGGCCACAAGAACGGTTCGGACAATTCCAGGCAAAGGGTGTGGCAAGGGGGGTCCAGGAACTGTGGTTGAGTATCACGATCCCTCCCAACTTCCCTGTGGGGAAGTACCACACGCATGTTGTCCTCTCCCTGCGTGGGGGTTTGCAGGTGCTCTCACACTTCCACCACAAGGCACTGGTGGTGCTGTTTAACCCATGGAACCCAGGTGTGTGTGCATGTACATGTACGTGTGTGTGTGTTGAAGGGGGGGGGGGGGGGGGGGGGGGGGGGGGGCATAAGATACAATCATCAGTCAGTTCAATGTCACTTGCATCACTTCAAACAGCCCAATTGAGTTTATGAGACACTCCTTAGTATATCTCTATAGTTCTTGTCACATGCTTTATTTTGACTGCAGATGATGACACTTTTCTGGAGGATGCCGACAAGATACATGAGTACCTTGAGAAAGACGTGGGGACAATTTGGAGGGGAACCAGTCAAAACATGGTTCCAATGAAGTGGGAATACGGCCAGGTAATAGCAGTAGGACTGATGTTAATAGCATCCTCCCTCCCACACACACACACTTCCGCCCTAAAGTATTAAAAGTGGGCAAAAAATGAATTTCTGAGTTTAAATTGGTATAACAGGGAACCCTGTTCCCATTCACACACACACACCCACACACACACACCCACACACACCCACACACACACACATACACACACTCATACACACACACACAGTATGAGGAGCACTGCCTTGATGTTGCTCTGTACTTGCTCCGTACACTAAATGCAACAGAGTGTCGGTCAGCAGCAGCCGTTACTCGTGGGGTCACCGCACAAGTGAACTCTCGTGACAGCAATGGGGTAGTGATGGTGGGAGGAGAGAGGGGAGGGAGGTGTGTGGGAGGTGTGCACCCATGCCGGTGGAACGGCTCTCCAGCAATACTTCAGAGATTCCACCGGAGCAGGGCTCCTGTTAGGTACGTTTTGCTTCAAAGCCTGTGACTGGTATATTTGGTGCTGTGTGTAGTGGCTCTCTCTTGAATGCAGGTATGGTCACTGCTGGGTGTTAGCTGGGGTCCTAGTGACACTTCTGCGTGCTCTTGGAATCCCTTCGCGGCCTGTGACCTGCTACGAGGCTGCACACCGCTGCTCGGGGCTAAGGCAGGTGGATCGAAGCTTCTCCACTGAAGGGGACCTCCTCTATGACACAGGATCTGACCAAGTCTGGTAGGTGTCATACGGCTGAGCACCTGGTGATCTTGTATAGATCTGAACACTCGTGACAGCAATGGGATGGTGACGATGGGGAGGGGGGGGGGGGGGGGGGGGGGGGGGGGTGAATCCTAATACTACCAACAATCCCCTCCGAAGGAAGCGATGTAAACTATTTCATGTGGAGGCACCTTCAAGAACACATCTACTCATCTTTTAGGGTAGAGCTGAGTAGACGCCTAGAACTATCGCATGGTACGACTTGAACCAGCAACCTAGCTTTAACCACTTGGTCACCAACACAACGTACTCTATGTTTGGCCGGCGTGGTTGAATCCATGGCTCTGTCTCTGTCCTAGGGTCTACCATGTGTGGTGCGAGGCATGGATGCGTCGTGATGACCTCCCTCCAGGCTATGATGGCTGGCAGGTCCTGGATGCAACATCACAGGAGAAGCAGTGTGGCCGCTACCGTATTGGTCCCACATCGGTACGGGCAGTCCGGGAGAGAGTGGGTGGGAAGCAGTGGTTGCACGACACTGAGTACATCATCTCTGAAGTGAGTGCAGATGTGAGGTACCTTCGCGTGAGCAAGAGCCTTGCTGCTGTCTCAAACAGAGCAGTGTCAGTGGCCAAGGTGTGCCATGGAGAGGTGGGTACCCTCATTGTCACCAGTGCTGGTACAGGCTCCACTCCCCTCAACATTACTACCTCCTACCGGGACAAAGAGCTGTCTCCGTCCTCCCCCGTCCATCCTTCCTCCCACTTCCCCCCTCCAACACGGGACTGTACCTTTGAGCTGGTCACAAGTGACAAGACCAGGCTTGGAGACGAGATAGTGCTCAGTGTACGGATCATGAATGAGGGGTTAATGATGCGTACGGTGGACGGGAGGGTAGTGGGAAAGGTTGTGTATCACACTGGCACTCCGGTGAGGAGCTTCATGAGCATGCAGTTCTCAGGAGTCATCAGCCCAGGCCAGAGTGAGCCACAGTCAGAGTGTGTGCATGTGCTCAATCATCTACATGTACTCTGTCAACATCTTGGAGTAATGCATGGCCTCATGCTGTGCTGTAACCTCTTTACCCCATACCAAGAGTGTATAATACACTCTTGCCCATATGCATTCCCAGGCGCCTCAGTGACCCTGCCCATTGAGTCCAGGAAGTATCTAAAGGTGCTGGTCGAGCAGAGTCTGTTGCAGTTCTTTGTGGTCGTGAAGGTGCGAGAGAGCAAACAACTCTTCCTCAAGGTCAGCTGACAGTAACTGTTGAGTTGCATAATTAGGTGGGGCTGCACTATCAATGCCTGCTGCACACATGCACCCTCTCCTCCACATGCAGGTCCACAATTTCCAGCTGGGTGTACCGTCACTAGAGGTGGAGTGTCTTGGTGAGGTGACAGTGGGGAAGGTGGTACGGGTGAAGCTGAGGTTTCATAATGTCCTCCAGTGCTCTCTCTCGCGTGTCGTGTTCCTTGTGCAAGGCCAGGCCCTCCTGCCCCAGAAGGAGCTCACACACAAGTAAGGCCATGCTCGCAGCCATGCACACGCCAGTGTCAGCTGACAGTTCCCTCCACCGGCCGTCCCCACCAGGCGCCTTGTCCTGCCAGGGGGTGATGCAGCTGTGGAGTTTCCACTGAGACCTCAGAGAGAGGGGACATTCATGCTGCTGGCCAGCATGCACTGTGACCAGGTGACAGATGTGAGGGGATGGAGGGAGGTGGTGGTGACCAGGTGATGGTGCGATGATCACATGAAGGAAAATTATGTATTACAAAATACTGATGACCCACTTTGAACACGATAACATAACATAACAACAAGTTCATTTGAGGGTTGACATGTTGAAGAGTTTGTCTTTGACTACTTGGCCCATGAGACCATGAACCACTTCAATGGTGGCCTTTGAACTGCAAGTGGATAGCATGCATTGCATGATACCATGACTGTGCAGCTCCAGTGGGATAACGAATACCCCCCCCCCCCCCCCCCCCCCCAAAAAAAAACAAAAAAAACCCTGGCCTACATCTGGTTATCAGAATTTTTGCTGTTGTCAAATCCTTGGCTCTCCCTCCCCCACTTTCCTGTCAGCGTCGGGAGAAACACTGGACAATGACCTACCAGTCCTGGGCTGCCTTGTTCAGTTTGTTGTCGGTCCTGCTTGCAGCAGCCATGCTCTTCCCAAACCCTCCAGACCCAGTCTAGAAGGAAGACAGAGCTACTAGTCATCCTCAGAAGCAGGTTGTGAAGTTATCAGCTACGGCTCTACCTGATACTCGGCTCTTTCTAGTTTCTGTGATAGATCTGACATTCGCTGTGTGGTGTAGTCAGCATTCTGTTGAGGGAGGGAAGGCGGGAGGAGGGAAGGAAGGAAGGAGGGAGGAGTGAGGGAGGAGCGAGGAGGGAGGAGGGAAGGAGGGAGGAGGGTGTGTGACGGAGGAAAGTGGGGGACGTTGCACTCACTGTGAGCAAGGAGCAGGAGGAGAGGGTGTTGACCCAGTACTTGTTCCACAGTAGGTCCAGCAGGTGGGAGTCCAACGACGACTTGAAGTAGGACACCTCCATGGAGTAGTACCTGGTGGGCGGGGGAGGTCATCAACACTAGAGTGGACAGCGGATGCATCCACTCACTGTCTGCAGTGCACTCCAAAGTCTTCAATCTTCTCCAGTGGGATTGTCTGGTACTCTCCCGGTCCCTCATCCACAGGCTTGTAGCCCTGCATACACACAGCGTAGTAAGTGCTACAACACAACCCATCAAGCACGGCCCAGAACCATCACACACACCTTGGGATACGTCCTGAAAGCACCTAGATTGACTTTTCCGGCGGACATGGTCTGGATTGGATCCACCTGCCACAAGCATAAACCAGAACGGACCCATGTCAATGCATGGCTAGTAACCATGGCAACTCCACCACAACATTACAACCTTCTCACGAATGAGTGAAAATCAAGAGTACTGTTACGTAGTGGGCAGTGCAGATGTGTGCATAATGTGCCGCTAGCACGCGTAGGGGAGAGACTGGGAAGGAGGCTACGGGAGTGGCAGGACACAGTCATGGGCACAGCCCCTCCAGTATGGCAGATGGGAGACAGGGGAAGGAGTTAATTGCTGTGGTCACTACACAATGGAATGCTGCAGCCTCAGTCCTAAGCCCACACCACTGGTCAGAACCTCACACTGTAGACAGCATATAGCCTCATTCCCAGGTCTCGCCCATAGTCCTCACCACAATGGCCACCCAGGGCTCCTGGAACTGCTGGTTCAGCATCTGTGTGCTGACGTCAATGCCTGACAGCCAACATCCATACCCAGGGTGGCTGTGGTACCAGCCCAGGGCATTCTCCAGGCGTCCAACCTGCACATACACACACACACACTTGAGATGAAGGAGCTGGAGGCTCAGCATTTGCTTCAGCTCACTCTCTTTGCGTCCTCAATGTAGGTGGACATGTACTCGTAGGCTGCAGCCTGTGCATTGACCCTGGTCTCAGTGCCCTCCACAGGGAGAGCAAAGGTGTCCATGACCACCATGGTCGGGCCATCAATCTTGCCCAGCATGAGCCCCATGATTTCCAGCCGCCCTCCGGCACGCGCGTGCATCACCATCTTCAGCAGTGCCAGGGCTGAGATCTTCACATCCTTGAAGTAATGCGGGCTGAGGTGTGGGAGTGAACTTTCATTGTCAGTACGACATGTTGAGATAATACCATAGATAATAGAGACGTAACCTATTATCTATGATAATACATGTTTGACTCACTCTTTCTCCCAGGGTTTGGCCGACAGAATCTCCTGCTGCTTCTTGTGGTCGTATCTAAAGATTGTGTCTGCGCTGGCTACCGTACGCACGTTGTTCGCCAGCTCAAACGTGGCCTGCGCAGTTGTAGAGTCAACAGCCATGATTTGTTTTGGGACAGTCCAAAATTTCGCAAGTTTCGTTTAAATAGATCAACAGCCTGGTGCTCGCATAGTCTCGTTCCCGGGGCCGGGGATCCCAGACCATTTTCGCAAATGGTCTGGGAACGAGACTAGTGAGCGCAAGTGCATGCACGGTGGTGACTTTGAGGACCTGCGGTTGAATGCTGTGTGGATATCTGTGAGGTGACTGAAACAGACAAATTTCACTAGCTGTTTTTAAACTTGCTGGACTGACCTTTGACCTGATAAAACTAAACCTTAATGATGACGTCATGAGTATGAATGCTAACTTGCCAATTGGGTAGGTGCATCTCCCATCCTAGGGGACTGGGAATGTGGCTACACCTTTCTCTTACGACAATTCTCGATTGTTTCCACTTTCTTGACCGCATATGTGACCTTTGAACCTGGTGCTTATTAAAGGTCACGTATGCGGTCAAGGAAGTGGAGCGAGAGATGATTGAGGCTAAAGTTGCAATCCATTTTAGGTGGAGTACGGGTCCTTACATATTAAAGCTACAAATTACGTATTGCCCTTGTTTCAAGGTGTATACCAGCTAGCTACGTAAGTGGATAGAAATCTGATGAATGATGTCAATTGACTACTTCTGAAGGTGATTTGAGGAAGATGCCTAGGCTTCACGTCTTGTACATTGTGCTCGGTTGTGTGCTGCTGAGCTGTGGCATGGCTGCACGAGAGACCGAGGATGAGTTTGCAGAGTTTGAGTATGACCTTCCAGGCGAGGAGGAGGAAGGTATGATAGTACACCTGCGAACCTACCTCTCACCACCTTCACTCTGCCTTCTCACCCGCTACAGACTTTGAAGTAGAGGAGGAGGAGGAGGAGGAGGAGGAGGCCAGGGTGAGTGGTGTACTTGTGTGCCTCTGGGATGTGGTTTAAGGTGAGTCTATTGTTTCTGTGAGGCAGGAGGAGGAGGAGGAGGGGGATGAGGGAGGCTTCGAAGACAGCAATTTGGATGTGGAAGAGTTTGAGGTGAGGAGCCCCTCTGGGATGAAGTTAGTCTATCGAGCTAGACCAAATTTCTCTTGCTCCGGAAGTTGGGGGTGGGGCGTCCCTACGCCCCGCCCCAACTTCTGGAGTGAGAGAAATTTGGTCTAGCTCGATAGACTAGGATGAAGTGTCCTGAGTGTGTGTTTGGGAGAGAAAGGGGTTCACCTTAGCCATCCTGCAGTGTCTGTAGTTCAGGATGTGATGCTTTCTCTTCCGCTACAGGAGGGACAAGAGTCGGAACCCCTGGACCGGCTGGAGATACGGGAGGTACGTGGATGGCCTTGTGTGTTGGAGGTATGTTCAGTAATGCATGTCTTGGTGCACAGTCGGCAGTGCATGTGCGATCGTCATGGGAGGGCTATGTCCTGGAGGGTCTGGTGGTCGCAGGTATAGTCCTGTACCTGGGGAACTACCTCATTGGCAGGAGCAAGAACGGGGCACTTGCATATACCTGGTGAGCAGCAATCCTCTAACCTCGATGAGAGGGTATGTGTTGGAACTCCGGTTTGTCCTCTAACCTCGATGGGAGGGTATGTATTGGACCTCTGGCTTGTTACTCTGTTTGTGTTGGTCTCCTTCAGGCTGGATGCACACTCAGAGCTGCTCTACGCCAACTTTGCATTGGTTGGTACGTATAGTGCCAGCATTCCTGTTGCCAGTATATACGCCCACTAATGGAAGCTATCTTGTAACATCAGGTGACACAGGTGAGGGGGATGAGCCCACAGAAGGGCAGCTGATAAAAGAGAGCGACCACGTCTACTCGCTCTGGGCTTCAGGCAGACAGCACTGCACTGGTATGCTGGTGCAGCTGAGGGTAGGTACCTCAGGTCAGGAGTGGGGTCCACCAGTTGTGACTGTGCGTATGTGCATACCAGTTCTGCAGGCGTCATGACCTCTTCTCTGTGCTGACGTCCCTTTTCAGTCCTGAGACTGACACAGCAGTAAGCGGCAATGTTTGAGGTTGGTGGAGTAGGAATTGAATCACACTGCCCCCCCCCCCCCCCCCCCCCCCCCCCCCACACACACACACACACACACACACACAGACAGTGGTGTTTCAGGTGGAAGAGGACGACATGGACAGTTTTGTAGTGGCTGTTGGGCAGAAGAAGGCTGTGATGAAGATGCAGAAGGAGTATGAAGACCTGGTGAGGATACCCCCCAGCTCAGACCACAAAGGTGTTTTAGTAATCCCCCCCCCCCCGTGTAGAACAACTTTTGTCCATCAGTACGTCCTGGGGCCAAGCACGGTTTGGACCCATCCCTACATCTGCTCTCGGAGCTGCCTGAAGCCTCAGCATGTGTCCTCTCCCAGCACATCACTGCGTTCCTCAATAAGAATGCAGCGTACATTGAATCACTCCATATTTCTGACCAATACACTGGGTTTGTGCAAGACAGGTTAGTGCTGTACAATTACCTCTGCACTTGTACCACGGCTGATTCCACCCCTGCACACACACACACACGCACACACACTAGTGAGGATTCAGATGTGGTGGTGGTCAGAAAGCCACAGAAAAGGATCCAGTTTACGTACTCATGTGAGGTCCCACCTTCACATTCACTCCCTTCTCCCTCACACTCGCTCCCTTCTCCTTCACATTCTCCACACTGCAGTGTCACAGAAGGCGGGCAAACCAGAGACGTTCCTACGTTTTGCTCTGACTGTTCTTGAGCATGTGAAGGGCATTCGACTCAGCAAAGAGGTGCGTGGTCCCAACCCCAACCCTCATTTCCAAGCCTCCAACCGTCTAATTTGTAAGTATGCAAAACTGGATGTGGAAGGCCTGGTATATTAACATGTGAGTGATGTCTACCCAAGGGGGAGGATCCCGTGAAGGATCTTTATTATGGTGTCCGTCCAAGGACCCGGTGAGTCGTGATGAATGGTGTGGTCAGAACTCCTCCGCACATATTGACGTCACTCACATGATCAGAATTAATATACCAAGCCGTCACCCTGTAAGTGATAAACAAAACACGTTCCCAGGCCCCCTCCCACCTTTTTGTTGCTGACAGTACAATCTCCTGATTTTTCATCTGTGTATGGGAAAGTGTGGTAACGAGGCTAATCAAAACTGGATGGTGGAAAGGCCTGGGGTGAGGGTAGCCTCTTATTGATGCCAGTGTGTCAGCTGCTTCCTTGCCTGCAGGGCAGGGAGAAGGTCGTGAGGAACAGGACAAGAGTCGCTCAGAACTTTGACAAGCTGCAACACGCACAGAGACAAGAGGTCCGTGAGCTCTTGGTCGTCACAGGTGCATGGACTTGCCCTCACGCTGTGCAATTCACTCTCTAGGCAGCACAGCAGAGGAAAGAGGATCGACTGAGGGCAGAGAAAGAGAAACTTATGGCAGAAAGTGATCCTGAAAAGGCCCGAAAGATTGAGGTAAGGGTGTGTTAGGGGAGTATGAATTCTTGCACTGAGCATTGCTCTCTGTCCTAGGAACGGGCGCACAAGAAGGCAATGAAGAAGAAACTGCAACCAAAGATGAAGTCAATGAAACTTCGTGTAGCATGACCTCTCATTCTGTGTGGAGGTTACCAAGTGCATGGGAATTGAATTGGTTTATCAGGTTGCATGGAGGTACCCTAGTAGTGTGCGGAGTAGTAGTGCGGAGCTACCCTGGTAGTGCACAGAGGTACCCTGGTAGTGCACAGAGGTACCCTGGTAATGCACTGAAGGTACCCTGGTAGTGCACGGAGGTATTCTGGTAGTGCACGGAGGTACCCTGGTAGTGCATGGAGGTATTCTGGTAGTGCACGGAGGTATTCTGGTAGTGCACTGAAGGTACCCTGGTAGTGCACGGAGGTATTCTGGTAGTGCACGGAGGTACCGTGGTAGTGCATGGAGGTACATGTACACTGATAGTACATGGAGGTACTCTGGTAGTGCACGGATGTACTCTGGTAGTGCACGGAGGAAACCTGGTAGTGCACGGAGGTACTCTGATAGTGCACGGAGAATGGTAACTATGTAAAGTGCCCCTCGTTGGCAAACTAATGCTGGCCCTAACAGTAACACTTCCCTAAGGGGCCGTTCTTGTCGACCAAAACTAGAGCCACGATAACATCGGATACTAAATCAGCTGGAAGCGGAACATGAACTAAGAATAGCAGCCTCGTACCGAAGAGACGAAAAAGGGAATAGGAACGAGACTGCATGAACGGACCACGTGGTGGTGGTGGAACGTTGCCGAAGTTAGAGTACGACTCCTAGCGGACTGTGGTCTCCTCAGTGAAGCTTCTTCAGCCGAGAGGAGAGTTCGGAATGGTGAGTCACTTGTCCAGTCATAGATAAATGTAAACAGTTGTCGTTCTATGGTCGAATGTGCGTTTTTTAGATGATTTTAAGGTAAGGCGGGGCTATTCCGACGGCGGGGTAATTCCGATAGTTGGCTGCCTTTGTTACCAGACAAAGTTTGGTAATTCTTCTGTGGTACCGCAGGGTAGGTTGAGTATCAGCCTACCCTGCGGTACCACAGAAGAATTACCAAACTTCGTCTGGTAACAAAGGCAGCCAACTATCGGGATTACCCCGCCGTCGGAATAGCCCCGCCTTACCTTACCTGTGTGTACCCTAAATACTTATCGACGTGGATACTGGTCCGGCAGGAAGGACATACTTTAGGTATAGGTACCGGAACGCACGCGCATCTAGAACAGGCCCTGGCCCTGGCCCTATAATATACTCTATCCCATTGCCCTACTTCCTGCCGGACCAATATCCACGTCGAATATACCTGCATCTATTTCGAGAAGTAGTACTGTAATGCTTTTAGGTTAGAGTATTAGTGTCATAGGCAGTATGTTGGGTGCAGAGGCCTCCTGGGTTGCTTTTGGGGCTAAACTTATAACATTATTAGGGCGGTCATTACTTTACTGAACGGACTGAGCCACTTGGAGAACTGGGGTCACTCTGAAAGTAGGCATGAGAAAAATAAGAAATGGAGAAATGGTTTATCCCGCATGCCCACAAGTCCAGTGTCCTAGACAAGCCAACCAGTGCAGCTTTGCGAGCTGGTGAACTAGCTCTGACAGCACTCATTGATCTTACGGAGGGCTGCAGTGATGACAAGGTCATCTGCCATGGAATCACTATCCAGACCAGTGACTCTGAGAGCTATGACAGGGCAAAGCGGCCCAGTGATGGCGATCGAATCATCCAGAACACTGTAGAGCCACCGGTACCTTTGTTGCTGGGATCCTCCTTTCTTGACCTGAAATCATATGGAAGATTTTAATTTTGTGACAGGAAATGCCTCATCAGCGATAGTGCAGGTTTTCATGAGGGTCCTCACACATAGCACAAACCGACAGTATAGGTGCCAGCATGTTGAGCTCAATCTAGTGATTTTCTCTCGCTCCAGAAGTCAATTGGGTTAACCCGCATTTGGTGTAGCTCGATAGACTAAGGTGGTCCAATTAGACTTAATATTTCATTCGACTCAATATGTTATTGAGCTAGACCAAATTTCTCTCGCTTCAGAAGTTTCAGAGCGAGAGAAATTTAGCTCGATAGAGTAGGACCACCTACATGTATACTAGGACCTACTGCATGACGAGTTTCAGTGAGTAACTCACTGGAAGACTGCACTGATCTCATCACTGAACACAGGCACATGCCTGGGTGTGGCCACACCACTGCTGTTGGATAGAATGGCACTGTGGTGCAAGAGAGCTGGTCAGGTGTTCCAATCATTGCCCACATTATTTTTGGTTTTGTGCTGTCTTGAGCACCAGCAGGGTGTAGTGGAAATGGTAGGGTTAGGTTTGGGTAGGACATAGGGCTGACTGTTCGGGCTGTGAGCTCATGCACTATCATTCAGGTAGTAGCCTCGTTCCCAGGCCGTTTCTCCCTCCCAAAACGGCCTGGGAATGAGGCTATTCAGGTAGTAGATCATGTACCTCCTGTGCTGTGGCTGATCAAGGCAGCTGTTTGCTGCAGGCCTCAGCAGAAGTTGGCGTGAACCCGAAGGCATACCCTCTGGCAGATGCTCAGCTCACCGTCACGATTATGGAACTCCTGCGGCAAGCTTGCAGTTATAAGCAGCTCAAGAAGGGGGCAAATGAAGGTGTGTGCCATCTGCTACATTTCCTGCTGTGGAGATTCTCGAGCCTGTCTTTACTCCCCCTCAGCGACCAAAGCCCTGAACCGAGGCATAGCAGAGTTCATTGTGATGGCAGCAGATGCCGAGCCTCTGGAGATTCTCCTGCATCTTCCCCTCCTCTGTGAGGACAAGGTATTCACCACCCTATGTGGGTAGCAGTGGTACAACCCATTCAGGCAATGGGAAGGGGTCGAGTCGAGGTACGTGTTGCCTAATACTGTTATGCTCTGGTAAATGGAAAGTAATCTCCCATGCTGTATTATTTATGGCAGCTTTCTTTTCCGTGTAGAATGTTCCTTATGTCTTTGTCCCCTCCAAGGCTGGTAAGCAGTACTCACAGCATCAGCAGACTCCTCCTACCATGAATATAACGGGTGTCCCTCCCCCTCTAGCTCTAGGCCGTGCATGTGGGGTGGAGCGTCCTGTGATTGCCTCTGCTGTCACTGTCAATGAAGGCTCTCAGCTGAAGCCCCAGATCACATCCCTCCAACAAGCCATTGAGAAACTGTTGATATAGAGAGCACTGCCCCATTTGTACTTGCCAATCAGTGTAAAAAGATTACTATGAGCCATTAGCAGCAGCAGCAGTAGATATACTGGAGATGGCAGTATTATACATCCATGGGTGGCCTATATATGGGTGCTATATACAGAAGTTTGTACACACGTCCTAATGTGTAGCCGTCAGTGGTCTGTGGACAGCTATAGGGAAGTAAGAGGAAGGCACCTGAATGTATGTTCTCTATGTGGATGAAGGTATTTACCTTCAACCTCGCATGGCTGGTACTGCTGTACGGCAAAGTTGAAGGAGAGTGCAGCTGGGGAGGGGATAAAGTGTAGGTAGGCCGGACGGACCATGGGGCGGGGACGTGGAGGCTCATAGTGCACTGCACACATCTCCTGACCTGCAGGACAACGGGCACTCTAACAATACTGTACAACAAATCCTGGGTGTGCTGTAATTGGGGGAGTGCCCCATCTGACATGGTGTCCCAGTGGTTCACTGACCATAGACCTTCTCCACGAGGACTCGCTGCCGTGCTGCGAGCACACCGGGTGTCCAATCATGCAGTACCCTCTGCCTTCTCAGAGATTGTCGAAGAAGGCGACGCCGGACGTACTGTCTCCACGCCAGTTGGATGATCAGAGCAGCCAGCTCTCTCCGCCACTCCACTCCACCACGCTGGAAGGACATCACCCAACTCTCAGAGTCAATGTACATTGGGAGAGAATACGACATCCGCTCACCTGCAGTGCTTGGCTTTGGGCCTCAATGGCTTTTCTCTGCCGTTTGAGACGAGTGTATCTGCAGGCATGCAAGACGGGAGCATGGAATATTACACACAAACTTGTGTTCAGGTTCCCCTCCTGCCGCTGGTAGTGTGCATGTGCCTGACCTCCTCCATGCCAGCTGTATGATGAGGGCAGCCTTGGTCTTCTGGCGGTAGAGTCCCACACGCTCCTTTTCACGCTGTACCAGGTCACTGTGCATACCACGCTGGGTGGGGAGAGTTACGACTGTAGCGTACTAATTGATAGTGCACGTTCCATGGCTTACCAGGTGTGAAGAACTCCAGGACTGCAGCTGCTGCAGCTGCTGGTCAGTCTCCCTCAGCCGGGCCTCCAGCTCCCTGTGTGCACACAACACTGCATAGCAAGTGCTCAGGAAGTGGCATTCAGTTCTGTGCTCCCTCACCTCCTCCGCTCCTTGTTCCTGGCCTCCTGTGTCTTGCTCTCAGTTGACACTAACCTCCCTGAAGTAGCGGCACTCCCTTCCCGACTCTCCTCCTGTCCATCATCCCCTCTCTCCTCTGTTGCCTCCCTTCCCTCCTCTTGCTCACGGAGCAATGCAGCAACCCTCTTCCTGGCTAGATGTCCTCTCACACACCGCTGAATTGCAGTAGCTGCCAGCTCCTGTATGCCTGAGATGGACAGTGCCCCCCATTCAATCAACACCTGGGCTACCTCCTGATGCCCTCCAATAATGGAATAGTCCAGGGGTGTCAGACGCTCCCCATCCACTTCCATGAGGTTCGCATTGGCCCCTGTTCCAAGCAGAAGCTCAACAGCATCGCGGTGCCCTGCCGAGCTGGCCCAGTGCAGAGCTGAGATGCCCTCCATGTCCTGCAGGTTTGCTTCAGCCCCAGCATCCAGCAGCACCATCAGACACTCTGTGAAGCCACCGTAGGCTGCACAGTGCAAGGCAGTGCGTCTGGGGTGAGGAAGAACTGCAAGAGATAACTCAAAAGGTTGGGTTGGACAAAAAGTACACCATGATCACCACAACCAGGAGCATGTCCCCCTTTCATACACATTAAACCACCATACGGAGTGGAAACCCATAATTATGGGGGCTCACATTAAGTGAGAAGGTCACAGTAGTAACTAGTCTCGGTCCCAGACCCAAACCACCCCCAGTAGACCCAAACCACCCCCAGCAGACCCAAACCACCCCCAGCAGACCCAAACCAACCCCAGCAGACCCAAACCAACCCCAGCAGACCCAAACCACCCCCAGCAGACCCAAACCACCCCCAGCAGACCCAAACCACCCCCAGCTTGGATTGCACTGTGGATGAAGGAAGGGTCTGGGAACAAGACTAAGTAGCCTTGCAATTGAAATCCATTTGTTGTAATTTGACAACGTGCCACCAACCAGGAGCCCATAGTGGGAACTTGTGTGCACTGAACCACGCAATACAGACAGTAGGGGAATTGAGAGCCTCACCCTCCCTCGTCCATGCTGTCAGCCGGCAGACCCTGGTGCAGCAGATAGGAACAGATGGTGGTGTGGCCGCCAGATGCAGCCCAGTGCAGACAGCTCCTCTTGCTGGCGTCCCGCAGCTCCACGGAGGCTCCCATGTGGAGCAGGACCACCACCGCCTCCGTGTGGCCCCGCTCACACGCCCGGAAGAGTGGAGAGTGTCCACTGCTGTCCAGGGCATTCACACTGGCCCCATGCTGGGCAGGGAGGAATTAGAGCTACAACAATATCGCATATCGAGACATTTGAATAATTATATAGAAGGCATGGTATCATGTAAACTTGCCATGATCTTGGAATACAACTACATGTACATGATGGGGGTGTGTCTACAACTTTAGGGTTCTAGCTGCCATGCAGAAAGTTTATGCGCCCTAGCTTGACGGGTGCATCAGGGAGCAAGATAGTATACAAATTCAGATGGCACTTAATTAGTACATGGACTATAGTATTGCGCATATAGGCAAGCTGTCCCCGTAGTGGACAGCCGGTACATTCTGAGCTGAGAATTACACTGAGTGACCTCACTGCCTACCTGCAGCAGCACTTGCACACAGCTAGTGTGGCCGGAGAGGGCGGCAGCGTGCAGGGCTGGGGAGGGAAAGGGACACATCACTGAACAGCACCACTGCGACCCTCCAGCTCCCCACTCACCAGTGGCTCCCAGAGTGTCTGTGGCATGCACATCCACATCTCTCTCCAGCATAGCCTTGAGCACACTGTGGTTGCCTCGCTGAGCCGCCCACATGAGGGCAGTCCTCCCCTCCCGGTCAGGAGCATCGTACACTCCCGGGAAGGACAGCAGAGCAGACACGCACTCCTGCACAAGCACACACATCGTACACACTGGCACAGAAAGGTGTACTGCCTTAATAACTTACTACGTGGTTCTTTTGGGCCTGGAAGAGAGAAAATGGAGAGAGAAGATACAAGAGATAAGACTAGTTTCCACAGCAAGTTCACTGTGATGGATACCCACCACACCTCTGTCACTTCCAACCTCATACCACAAGTGGAGTTAGTAATAGCCAAGGATCAAGGCTAGACATAGCCTCGTTCCCAAGCCTTCTCACTCCAGCATTGTCACTTGCAGTACGGCTAGGCTAGACACTCACAGCGTAGTGCAGTGCAGTGGCGCCTACTGCATCTGCACAAGCCAGGTCTGCTCCTCTCTCCATGAGCATACCCACCACCTCCCCCAGGCCCAACACTGCAGCCCAGTGCAGTGGCGTTCGGAACTGCAGGTCTACTGCTGAGATGTCACACTTCATACCAGTAGTTGAGGTCTGAACGAAGGGAGGAGAGGGGTGGGTGGGTGGGGGGGGGGGGGGGGGGGGGGGGGGGGGGGGGGGGGGGGGGGAGAGGGGAAGAGAGGGGGGGGGGGGAAGGAGAGGGGTGGGGGAGGAGAGGGGGGAAGAGAGGGGTGGGGGAGGGGTGGGGGGAGGGGTGGGGGGAGGAGAGGGGGGAAGAGAGGAGTGGGGGGTGGAGAGGGGTGGGGGGAGGAGGAGAGAGGAGAGGGGTGGGAGTAATGTACTATATGCATGTAGACTGCAGGTTCATGCTCACCAGTGCTTCCACAACAGGCACATTTCCTGCTGCCACCGCCAGGTGGAGGGCTGTGCGAGTGTGTGTGTGGAACGTATAGACAGTACTGGCAGTATAATGTATTCAGAACGTACCTGTCCTTCCCTCCTTGTCCCGCAAGTTCACCACAGTTGGGGCAAGCTCCTAGGGTAAGCACCCATGGCAGTGCAGGTCAAGATGTAAGTCACTTGTTAAGTACTGTTATCACTAGTGTGCTGGGACTGGATACAGCACTGGCTTGCGAGTAGCTGGGACAGGATCCAGCACTGGCTTGCGAGTAGCTGGGACTGGATCCAGCACTGGCTTGCGAGTAGCTGGGACAGGATCCAGCACTGGCTTGCGAGTAGCTGGGACTGGATCCAGCACTGGCTTGCGAGTAGCTGGGACTGGATCCAGCACTGGCTTGCGAGTAGCTGGGACTGGATCCAGCACTGGCTTGCGAGTAGCTGGGACTGGATCCAGCACTGGCTTGCGAGTAGCTGGGACTGGATCCAGCACTGGCTTGCGAGTAGCTGGGACTGGATCCAGCACTGGCTTGCAAGTAGCTGGGACTGGATCCAGCACTGGCTTGCGAGTAGCTGGGACTGGATTCAGCACTGGCTTGCGAGTAGCTGGGACTGGATCCAGCACAGGCTTGCGAGTAGCTGGGACTGGATCCAGCACTGGCTTGCGAGTAGCTGGGACTGGATCCAGCACTGGCACTGGCTAGTAGTGCATGATGTACCAGGATTGTCTTGATGGTACGGTCATCAGGGTTGTTAGCCGTCCAGTGCAGGGCTGTCTTCCCATCGACATCTGTCACCACTATGTCGGCACCCTGTTGATAGAGACAGAGACACTGATGACTGTGGGAGAGAGGGGATGGTAGGACGAGAAGGATACTTACTGCCTTTAACAGTAGTCTAACATTCTCAGGTGTGTTGTTGTAAGCGCTCCAGTGAAGAGCCGTCATCTGGAGAGAGGAAGTGTACACATACATGTACACCTGTACTAGGCGGGGTTCAGCACAACTCCCACACTTACCTATTTAGCAGGATGTAAAAAATTAATGTTGTTACTGGTATACCCCATCCCACCAAAGCTTCACCTTTTCATTGTCGGCCTCATTCAGATCCTGTGTCTTGAGCTTACGCACAATGGCTGCCAAACACTGCAGTGGTACAAGTGGACTAGTGGGTTGTGATACTGACTGAGCAGTTGGTATGATCCACAAACCTTTGAGCTGCTGTGGCTGGTTGCTAAGTGAAGTGGGGTCCTGCAGAGTGAGAATGAAGATGCTGTCATGGGCTGACAGAGTAGATGGCTGTCCATTCAGTGGGCATCCACCAACCACACCGAGTGGTCCTCACCTCCCATCAACATCCCTGATCTTAACCTCAGCTGCCTGAGCAAGAAGCGTCTTCAAACACTTGTAGCTCCCCTGCATGCCGATTGCAGTACAGAGTGACCTCAACACCGCCCACATGCAAGCCCCCACCCACAGCTCACCGTCAGAGCAGCCCAGTGCAGTGCAGTCTGGCCGTTGTTATCCTGGGAAGTAATCAGCGCACCACGGCGAAGGAGAACTGCCACACACTCCTCATGCTCAGCCATCGCACTGTACATGAGAGGAGTGCGGCCATGATCCTCCACGAGATCCACATCACCTGAAGCAGCAGTTGTGAGCAACTCAATAGCTCCACAATGAAATGGTCAGCGTCTTGCACTCACTGTCTTTCAGCAGTTCCTCTAGCTTTGCCACATTCCCACTGTAGGCGGCGATGTGAATTGGGCTCTTGAGTTCCCACTCCTGCAATGGATGGGAGTCAAATCTCATGTTTCGACAGTAAATGAACAACGCTCTCACACAAACCTCCTCAAGGATGCCAGGTGGCTGGTCACTGCCTTCCAGTACATCCTGAAGGAAGATGATGTATGTCTAGACAGTGTTTCATGAAGTGTCTCTATAATTTACTAGCTAGCAGGAAGTCATAGGGTAAGGGCTAGGGCCAGGCTATGTAGTAATGTATAGACTTCCTGCAGGTACTCTAGCCACATTGGTCAAACACGGAGAAGAACACTGCCCACAACTCGCATACCGCTGGAGCCTCCATCTTCAGTATACAAATGCGCGTTATTTAGAAAACAGCCCTCGTTGGCATGGCAACGGGCTTAGCCGCTTTGTTGGCATAGTAACAGTACTAGTAGTAATGGCCGAATGCGAAGAACATGGGCTTCGTGCGGGCAGCCCTGCAGAGGAGGATTATGCATCACTGGCCAGAGCAGGGGGAAGAAAAGGTGAGATCAGAAGATGAATTTGAAACAGGAATGCTCCTTCAGCCTGTCATCAGCAGCCACTTTTTCAGGAGGTACACTTGTCAGTACAGTGAGCTCCTAATAACAGCACAAGACTATGGTACACAGACACCATCTGATTCAATACCACAACAGAGAAATTAAATGCGTTCAGACCGGTAATTCTTTTAAAATGACGACTTCAGTTCTAGATCCACGGCAGAGTGGCTTGAAAGTGATGCTTAGAGCTTTTAATAGCTACAAGTGATAGACAATCAATTACTGCATGGAAACAGTTGCCATTCATCTGCATGATCCAGTGCCAGTGTGTTGCAATGTCATATCTGTGCATGACTCAGTGAGTGTGTTGCAATGTCGTATCTGTGCATGACTCAGCGACAGTGTGCCTCTCCCCAGACCTACTCCAGCATAGGGTGTTTGTGAGGACCACTGACCATCCTCTCCCTTACCCACGAGTGGAGTGGTTTGACCATCACACTCCTGACCCCCAAACTCCTCCCGACACTACGGCATACCAAGCCAAGCTGGAGCAGTCTCCACTGCGCTGGCCACTGCCAGTTGAGGAAGACCCTCCGCCTAGACGGAGACTGAAGCTACCCCGTGTGCACAGAACACAAGTGGTACAACTCTCCAGGCGTACTGCAAAGTCCAAGACCACCAAACTGCCAGCAATGTGAGTTCCTGTTACCAGCCCCATTCACACACACACACTCAGTGCTCAGGAATTTGATTAGCTATGTATTCCAGCACTTGTCGTGTAGTTCACTTCTCACGCTTCAAGCTTATGCTCCACTCACTCAAATTTTTATTTCAGGTAGCATGTGACTGAATACTGCGCTGTGATTGGCCCCACACTCCATGGTGCGGGGCCACAAACTGCTGTATGGCCATTTCACAGACCCCTTTCCTCCGTGCTGAATGGGCCACGCGAGACCATAGATAATAACGTGTTCTATCATCTAATGATTAGGTAGTGATTCCATCATCATCATGCTGGTCTACTCTGGAAGCCCTATAGGCATTGGTGTATCCTTGGTTAATTAACACTAAGAAGGGTTACAGTTAACTAACTAAAAAGTAGGCAAATTTGAGTAATCATGAATAAACATTTCAGGTTAACGATAATTATCACTAACACACTCATATACTCACATTCTTCCAATAATTATTTGACCACTTACAACATACGTAGGCCTCAGAAATCCAATGCTTTGGTTGATGCATGTAGTGCCTTTATCTTTATGTAGCCCCAATGAGCCGGTGAATCTCATGCGACTGCTCTCAATGGACTACCAGCGGCAGTGGCTGCAGGAGACCAGGCTCAAGGAAGAGGAGCAGAGGAGCAAGGCAAAGGTCAGAGGTGTAGAGAGGTATCCCACCTTGCAGCAAGTTCACAGCAGTACACGTTCATACACAGGAGAAGCGGTTAGCAGCGAAGAGGAAGCTTGAGGAGCACACGATGCGTGCAAGAAAAGTAGCTGGTGTGGGACAACCTTCAGTGGACAGACCAAGGTTCATCATGAAGAGGTATGACACTGTCCACATGCAATGACCATTCTTGCTATTCTGTCCAGAGCTGACATACTTATGCACAACAACTTCCTTTTCACTATGCAGGTTTGCCAACATTCCTTCAAAACTCAACTTATCAAACACATAGCTCTACTGTATAATGTATTTCATTGCCCACAGACATTCTATTTTTGTAATGAGTGTATACAACCTTTTCACTTACTAGTGATACATGCAGTCATGCATTCTTTCAATCACTGGTGTCAACTGCTGCAGTAAAGGGATGGACAGTGTCAGTGCCTCTGGTGCAGTTCTGATGTCCACTGGACACAACATGGCCAGTACCACTATGAAGCATAGTCTGTGGCAAAAATGTCAGCTGGTGACATTGTTTGACCTGGAGTTGTGTGGACCAGGAGCGCATCGAGCCGGCAAGCTCCTGAGTGGACTCACTTCCATCAGCACAGCCATACACCTCCACCTCCACACCACTCCTCTCTTGGCACCGTGCTCATCAGTACAGCCATGCACTCCACACCACTCCTCTCTTGACACTGTGCTCATCAGTACAGCCATGCACCTCCACCTCCACACCACTCCTCTCTTGGTACCATGCTCATCAGTACAGCCATGCACCTCCACCTCCACACCACTCCTCTCTTGGCACCGTGCTCATCAGTACAGCCATGCCCCTCCACCTCCACACCACTCCTCTCTTGGCACTGTGCTCATCAGTACAGCCATGCACCTCCACCTCCACACCACTCCTCTCTTGGCACCGTGCTCATCAGTACAGCCATGTACCTCCACCTCCATACCACTCCTCTTGGCACCATGCTCATCAGCACAGCCATGCACCTCCACCTCCACACCACTCCTCTCTTGGCACCGTGCTCATCAGCACAGCCATGCACCTCCACCTCCACACCACTCCTCTCTTGGCACCGTGCTCATCAGCACAGCCATGCACCTCCACATGCACACCACTCCTCTCTTGGCACTGTGCTCATCAGTACAGCCATGCACCTCCACACCACACCTCTCTTGGCACCGTGCTCATCAGCACAGCCATGCACCTCCACCTAGGTTCCATAGCAGCAGCAGGCTGTGCGGCCCCTTCCCCACCACTCACACTGGTGAGGGCGTCAGCACTCCCAGCTCTTCTGCGTGGCCAGAGGGAGCCCAGCCACAAACTGAGCAAATGGCTGGAAGGATACGGAGTTGGGCTCCACCCAGCTGTCCCACCACCATGTCCTGGGGTCAAGAAGCAGAAACTCACAATCAGATGCAAGTGTAGGGCCAGCCTAAATGGTCTGTGTAGACCTGCTCAATGATTGGCAGGGGCCCCGGATTCTCCACTCAGCCATTTCCCTCCATTTTTTTCGCGCCAACGCTGCAATGCACGTGCGCACACCACCTGAGTTTGAACTTGAACTTGAACTTGTGCATGTGCCGCCAAATTCATTCTGGCATCTAATTGTCTCGAGCGAGTCTGCAATGGTGAGTGTGAGAAGCAATGTAATGTAGCTATTCATAATTATGTTTTGCTCTGTATAATATTATAATGGAATTTTCTTTGCTAGGCAGGAATAGGGTTAGGGTTAGCTAGCTAGCTACATACTAGCTACTAGTATGGGTTGTTGTTGCATGCAGTGTAGCAAACCTTGAATTCAAATTCTCTGTATGTTTGGCTGCCCAAGGTGAAGTTTCCCAGCTCAATGTGTGCATGCCAGTATACCATACTAAGTCAGTTGAGTTTTTACATTTTTGAATACTGAAGGAAGTAAATGGAGTATTTTAGTAGCACTTATATTGAAACTAGACCCTCCCACTGGAGGAAATATGCCTCAACAGGCCAGGGAGCAATTCTAGCAAAGTAGCTAACTGTGTGGAGAACGTGGTAAATACAGTTGATGAGGATGTCACTCCACCCATACACACACACACAGTACAGTGACATGGGAAGCAAGCTCTTGGAACACCAGCGGAACCTGCAGTGATTATGCACATCCCCTCGTACTAGATATACTGACACCCATGGACAGCAAGTTTGCTTCATAAGGGAAAAAGTGAGCCTGAGAGATCAGAGGGAGAAGAGCTGAATATATCTTTGGTATTTTACCTGCAGCTAGCCTCAGTTCTCACATGCGCATGCAACAAACTGTGTTACTGTAAGCCAAAAACCTGGGAAATGGTCTGGGAGTGAGGTCTACCTGTTATAAGAATGGTTTCAGAACATACAGATTATGAAATTCATACGTATTTTCACCAGTTGGCACTAGTAATTGCATCAACTTGGACAAGTTTGTTATTTGTTATTAGTACTGTGATATTTCCATGGAAACTTCCATGCAGTTCATGGAAGGTGCTACATGGATTCACATAAGATATATTATATTAGACAACAGGAGTAGTTAGGTAAATAACATTCATAGCTGAGTGAAGGTAAGCTCACACAGTACAATACATTAATTACTATGTGTTGCATGACTGCATTCATATACATTGACATTGACTACATGTACATTGACATCATGTGGGTGCATTGACATTGGCATTGAATATTGACATTGGCTGCATTGACATTGACATTGAATATTGTGCATTGACATTGGGTGCATTGCATTGATATTGGGTACATTGACATTTATTAGGTGCATTGACATTGACTGCAGGGTGTATTGACATTGACTGCAGTGACATTGCATGGGTACATTGACCTTGACATTGGGTGACATTGGCTGCATTGACATTGGCTATACATGGACATTGGCTGCATTGGCATTGGCTATACATGGACATTGGGTGCATTGACATTGCACAGCCTACTCATCCATCCAGGGTCGTAGACAACTTTATAAGAGTGGGGGGTGTAGTAGTAGGTCTTTGTTGTATGAATGCTGTATGAATACTGTTATTATCCAGCGCGGGGCCTGCAGCCACTATTATGTTCCAGGCGATGGAGTGACGATAACAAGGAGTGGTCGGGTTTCCATCCCTCCTACCCGGTTGGACCCTAGTTTGAGCTAGTTGTTGTTTGACTGCGACGGGGGGGGGGGGGGGGGGGGGGGGGGGGGGGGCTGGATGGAAGGTTTGCGCTCAGCGCGCACGATTTCAGTAAAGTTGATCCTCATTATGCCTGCAACAAAGAGTGAAAGGAGCTTTAGTGCACTGCGTACATTAAAATCCTGGTTGTGTACAACCACTTCCCAAGCTCGCAGAGGGGAATCTCAAAAATTTGGGGGGGGGGGGGGGGGGGGGGGGGGGGGCCCTAGCCCCCTTTGTCTACATGTACACCCTTGCGGTCATCAGACAGCTACCAGTACCGTCTCCTTTCCATTGGGGATCGGTGAATACACCTCAATTGCACATGTACCAGTCAAATGGGTTCAGTCACGGTTTCTGGAAGGCAAGTCTCAAACAGGCCATAGAGAGGTACCTCCGCAGCCGGCCAGACCGGCGACCCTCGTGCGGCCGCCGCCCCTCGATCTTATTATAGCATGGCAAGCGCGCGCATTGGCCGGCGCCGGGCGCCGACGCTCGGATCCGCCGGTATACGCAAATATACGGTAGCGTGCCAGTCTCGACAATAATCACGTCAACGAATGGAGAGTGGGGCTGGCGGGGAGGAACCTGGAGAGCGCGCACAGCGTCCAACATTTGGTGAGTACATGGTTGCACCATAGTATGTTATCTATATTATCTATGGTTGCACAAGGCTAGGTGTAGACATGAGGAAAATTGTCAGGACACTTATGGGTTGTGTGTGCCATCAACTCTCGAGGAAATATTATGTCAAAAGTACTTTTTGAACAGTCCATTTCGTGAACTACTATGCAATGACGAGGTGAACGTACTTGGCTGAGTTTCGGACGGGGATGAGTTTGAGGTTTAGCACTGAACCAGACTTTCTACAACCCATGCAGTTGCCATCCTATCTCTGATGTGTGTGAAGTATGCAATTTGGCATAAAGTTGTGTGTGCATACGTGTGTATACTTGTGTGTGTGTGTATAAGGAAGGGAAAGAGGAAGATCATTGCTTCATTTAAAGCATCGCAACTACTGTCGTTTCATTGGATGCACTGTTTTGAATCCTGAAGTGTGTTGATCTGTCCTGCTAGTCCATGACAACATATGGCAGGGCATTATAATTAGAATCATTTACTCTGGCTCGATCACTGTGGAAGAGGCGCTGCTACACCGTTTACATGCACTGATCATGTTTCAGTGTTCATTGATGATAACTATTACACTGTTCTGTATGCCAAGTGGATTTACAGCACACACCGACTATTGGTGACTGCCTGGCCGTGTGGGGGTTTGGCCGTTGACTGACTTGTAGGGGGTTGACAATGACCATTGCATTTCAGTCATTGACTACACGCACATTTGATCATTGACCCGGTAATTACAGTTATTGTAGCCCCGCACGTAAACTACGCATTGGACCCCCGCGCGTGTGTACAACCCGCACTATGTGAGCTCACGTTTGTTGCTGCTGCACAAAATGGATGAGTATGAGTCTATCTGACAGGAGACGACGATTGACAAGGCAAAGAGTGCAGCAACATCGAGGGAGAACTGCTGAGGCAAGGAGGGAGACTGTATATTATATCAAAGCTTCGCGCGAGGCTTCTCTGCATGGTCAACCACTAGTATATGGAAGAATGTGTAGCCACTTCACCCTAGGATAAGAATATCAGCCAACTTTACCTCAAATCCTTTTCAGCAAAATACTACAAAGGGATTATTGTGGGCTTAAATCCTACAGGAACGACAGGAGGGGGAGGAGGAGGGGGGAGGCCAGTGTTACCCCAGCGGAGACTACAGGAGCTGGCTGCTGAAGTGGACCCTCACCAAATACTGGACGATGATGTTGAGGAGGTGAGGGGACTCACAAACAGGCATACCCCACTTGTCATCTTGTGCCTTGTCAGCAGCTAGGCCAGTTGACCTGTCAGTGCTGTTATGGTTATTTGCAGTGAAATTCCTCGTTGCATGTTCGTCCCTGTACAGTTCCTGGGGGAAACTAACATAAAAGCACAATCGTGTAGCCGTTGTCGATACAAACTAAATAGAACTTGGTGTCCTCAAAAATGAATGGTGTAGCAGTTCTTGAGAACCCTAGTACTGGCTACTGAGATAAGTACAAGTTGCTGAGTACATCGTCACTTACACAGACAAGACCAACGGTTTCAAGCAAACAGGTACCAAATCAGCCAGTATGCCACACTACATCGCAATGCAAAAAGCCGATTCTCTCAGATCAAGGAGAGCAATGAAGGCAAAATAGTGGGCGTGTGGTCATAGATTGCGACCCCAATAATCTATCCATAATATAGGATGTTTATAGCTTGTTGCCCCCGCCTCCTACAGCTCCTGATGCAGTTAGCTGATGATTTCATAGAGAGTGCCGTGTCATCATCCTGTCAGCTTGCCAGACACCGCAAGTCCACCACCCTTGAGACCAAAGACCTCCAGTTGCACCTTGGTGAGGGTGTGTGCATGACATTGATGAGCATGTTGTGATCTTGGGGGCGCGTGGGTACATGCTCTGTCTCTGTTTGACATGACATGTGGAGACACTGCTTGCACAATCAAACAATACTGTACCAGGTAATGCACCACAATGTCATAGTACTATTTCCCTACCTCCTGCAGAGAGAATGTGGAATATGAGCATTCCTGGGTTTGGTACTGAGGATCAACCACACAGGAAATCAACTGCCACTGAGGCACACAAGCAGGCAAGTGTTCAGGAGCGACTTCCACAATCCATGTATGCACAGTGAATTAATGATGACCTGTATGTCTCCCTGCAGCGTGCCAGCTTAATCAAGAAGTCAAAGAAATAGTCCACCCACCAACAGAGACACCCATACACCACTACACTATCAATATCATCACAAATTGTTGAATTGAAAAAGATCTACTGTGTATCATGGCTGTCCTCAGTCTTCAGGTGCTTTGTAGCAGGTGGGCCATCTGGCCCCCTTCGCTTTCTCTTCCACCCTGGCCCACCTCCTCCTCCTCCCCCTGCAGAGGTTGTGGAAAGATGACCATTGATTCCCTTAAATTCTCCATACCTGGATGGACTACCTGACTGTATGATACTACCTCAATATAGTAACCTCTGACCACGCCCCTAACTTGACTATCAAAGCAAAAATACCACAACCACACAGCAGTACACACCACACATCACGCACACAAGAGCCTGGGAGCAAGGCTAGCGAGCCTGGGAGCAAGGCTAGCGAGCCTGGGAGCAAGGCTAGCGAGCCTGGGAGCAAGGCTAGCGAGCCTGGGAGCAAGGCTAGCGAGCCTGGGAGCAAGGCTAGCGAGCCTGGGAGCAAGGCTAGCGAGCCTGGGAGCAAGGCTAGCGAGCCTGGGAGCAAGGCTAGCGAGCCTGGGAGCAAGGCTAGCGAGCCTGGGAGCAAGGCTAGCGAGCCTGGGAGCAAGGCTAGCGAGCCTGGGAGCAAGGCTAGCGAGCCTGGGAGCAAGGCTAGGGGTCGCCTGTACATGTAGTCTGCGAGAAGGTAAGCGGCTGGACTTAATATTAATGTAGGCATGCAGTTCAGTTGGTTTCACGTGTGGCTGACCATTGTCAGGTTGCTGGTTCGAATCCCACCACACCATAGGAGATTCTTCTCTCCTAGAAGTCTATTCAGCTCTACCCGAGTAGGACCTGCATGGTGTATTCTTGAATGTGCTGAAACAGTTTACACCACATCCTTACACCAGATGTAAAGCCATTGGACCTGGGGCACTGGTTAGTGTTTATCTATAGCCTCGTTCCCAGTCCCACGCCCAGTTTTTAGTCGCTTGCAGTACGATAAAGCGGGGAGGGCCTGGTACATTTCCTCACGTGAGTGACGTCAAGGGTAGAAAGACGGTAGAAAGACCTAAATGAACATGGGCCCCCGGGCGTACGTGGGTCTCAAAACAGCAAGAAGAGTGAAGGTACCAGGTAACATACCACACGTATCTAGCTAGCGGGGGGCGACTGTCACACTCACCGAGCGTTGAATGTGTAGATGGTTGAATAACGTGCAAAACGTATCGTTCTCGTTCTGAAAATTTTTTGCCATTTGTCGATTGACGTCATGCTCACATGAGAAATGTACCAGGCCCTCCCTAGCCTCGTTCCCAGGCCCGCGCGCCGCTTTCGGTACTGAAAGCGACAAAAAGCTGGGAACGAGGCTAGGTCCTCCCTGCTTTATCGTACTGCAAGCGATGAAAAGCTGGGCGTGGGACTGGGAATGAGGCTAGTTAGTGCTAGCATTGGCCCTAGTTCTAGGTCTACCCTATTAGCCAGTCTATACAGTGGTTTCTAATAGAAAACGCTCATTACTCCATGCATTATGGAGTTGCTAGAGCGAGGTTACCCTCCTTGCCCACCTCTCCTTCCCGGCTTCTTCCGTCCTTTATTCTTGTTGCTCCGAGAGTCCAGGACTTTCTCCCAGTAGTGCTCCTCCTCCTCTCCTGGGGAGCGGAAGGGAACCACCCTTGTGTTACTGTCGGGTAAGCCACATGTTATACAGTGGTGGAACCAGTCTCAGCAGTCACCTGAATACTGTGGCTACAGGCCACTACACTAGGCACTATAGGCACTATAACACACTGCTAGCAACGATGAAGCAGTCCAATATTATTACAGTGCATCAACAAGCCTGAGTTTTGTAGACAGATCTACCTTAGCCTCGCACCTGGGTTTGAGGCCAATGTGCACCTCAGAGAAGTCAAGGCAGTTGTTTTGCCGCTTATTTTAGACCGTATGACTGGAAAAATTGGCGGATTGGCTCTAAAAAGCTGTGAATTACATTTGGCGGATTTGGAAATTTGCGGATCGAGAATGACATCATACTAACCGCACGGCCATGGAGCGCTCAGTACTTACCAGTAGCCTACGAGTGAAAATCTTGTGTCGGTAGGCTGCGATGGAGTCAGAGTTTGCAGTGGAGAGCTGTGTTCGAGGTACCACGTCTACAAAAACCTCTGGGATGAGAGTGTAGGAGAGGAACTGCCGTGTGATAAAGATAGTGGTAACGATAAGGACCTACTGGTACGCAGTAGCAGTGAGGCGAAGGAGCACCGTCGTCGGCCATGTACCCAGGAAGATATCAGCTGCTTGCTCGCAATTTCTGGCAGATCAGAGACAGAGGTATTATAGTATTATGAGTGTGTGTGTGAGCTTCACTACGATCGTACGAGACCCCCGCCACGTGCACGATAGATTGTAATGACTTCATGACAAAATATTTGCGGAATATAATTTGGCGCCACGTTCATAATCCACCAAATCTATAAATTCCCTGCCACATTTTCCAGCCATACAGTATTCATAACTTTGACTCCACCACTTTGATGATCACAGAGCCCTTCAAACAGTTTGCACTTTGGAACTGTACAGTTTGAGATGAAAGCTATCCACTGAAAGAGATCAATGTCGTGACTATTGTTTTGCTAGGTTTTGGCTCCACCTCTTCACCATCATAAGGTCAGTGATCGCTTGGTGGCTCATAAGCTCCTGCACACTGTTGTACAGTATGTTGGGCTGTGAACTCTGCTCTCACAACCATCTTAATGTGGTTACATCCCATACTTCACATGAGGGGTAATTACCTCTGGTGTACTGCAGTCACCATACTTATAAGGCCAAGCATTATGGCTATAGCGATCGATGCCTGTTGTTCGCTCGAGATCTTGCTATAATTATGGTCCTCTCAACTGTGTGCGCGATATGCAGCTACTTGCTCACGCAACTGTGGGACTGGCGGTGGTCCCTTGTGGGGTGGCAGTACTTGTACAGGTCAGAAGTAGCGATACAGTGACATATCTAGCTACTTCAGAATCCAGATGGCAAAGTGATTGCGAGAACAAACTTTTGCGGGTACAAATTTTTGCATGTTTCCATTCAATCGCGAAAATTCATGCCTCGTAAAAATTTCCCACTATACAGTATAAACAGCTCATAGTGAAAAGTATTTGGGAGTTGACTATTTGGAGTTGGTTAGTCATTCAGCAGCTTGTAAGATACATGCTGACCATCATGGACACCTCATGCTGGTATGGGAATCTCTCTCCCTACCTTCTAGCACTCTTAACGTGGTGTCCACTCCGCACAGCTGAAAGTTTCCACCGTCCTCAACCTTTCCACTCAGTCTCTCCAGTACACGCCGTGCACCATTCTCCTCCTGAAAGCGCACATACCCCTGCAATGCACACACACACAACACATGTACGCATCTTACAGCTCTGATCTGGGATCAATTGGACACAGTGTGTGAGTGCAGACCTCCTGCTCTGTATGATTAGTGTCACAGTGTGTGAGTGCAGACCTCCTGCTCTGTACGATTAGTGTCACAGTGTGTGAGTGCAGGCCTCCTGCTCTGCAAGATTAGTGTCCCAGTGTGTGAGTGCAGGCCTCCTGCTCTGCAAGATTAGTGTCGCAGTGTGTGAGTGCAGACCTCCTGCTCTGTACGATTAGTGTCACAGTGTGTGAGTGCAGACCTCCTGCTCTGCAAGATTAGTGTCCCAGTGTGTGAGTGCAGGCCTCCTGCTCTGCAAGATTAGTGTCGCAGTGTGTGAGTGCAGGCCTCCTGCTCTGCAAGATTAGTGTCACAGTGTGTGAGTGCAGACCTCCTGCTCTGCAAGATTAGTGTCCCAGTGTGTGAGTGCACGATTAGTGTCGCAGTGCAGGTTTAAGAATGAAGCATGCCTGCTGGAGTGAAATCATGAGGTGTTGTGTGGCCCTCTGTTGTCTGTACTTGGACACATTGAGTCACACAAACATACCTCTGTGTCTCCTTTGCCAAATTCCACAAAAGCCACTGTTGCAAATTCTTGGAAAACTTCCTGAAAGCAGGCAAGAGTTGGTGTGAGAGTAGGATAGACACCACAGTGTGGTGATGGTAGCAGGCAAGAGTTGGTGTGAGAGTAGGATAGACACCACAGTGTGGTGATGGTAGCAGGCTACGTACCTTGAGGTCTTCTCTGGTGGTGTTGGGCCCACATCCACTGAAGTGCAGCACACAACCAGCTGTCTTTACCTTCACCACCTCCTCTGCTACCTGCTTGCGTTGTCTGGTCTCTTCCAGTTGCTGATGTTCCCTGAATGAGCAAATCATATGCAAGTACTATACAACTAGCCTCATTCTCCTGTTATGGGATGGAGCTACACACACATCACGTACGCCTCTCTCTTCTCATCCTTGGCTTTCTTCCTGTCCTCCTGCTTCCGTTTAAAGTACGCCTCCCTGCAAGAGCAACAACATCACTGGCTCTGCCCAACCAGTCCATGTTGCAAGTATCCTTTGCAGGAGTGCAAACCTACTTTGACTCCCTGAGCAGTTCATTGTCCTTGAATTTCACCACATCCAGATGCAAGAACTTCTCAAAGTCATCACGCTCACGAAACTCTACAAACACTGATCCCTGGGAATGGACAGCAAAAATTGTAGGGGGGGGGGGGGGGCAGAAGAGGGGAGAGAGGAGAGGCTCACCTTGAACTTCCTCTCTGGGGGGTTGGACTTGCGCATCTGAACGTATTCTGTCTGGAAGCGGGAGGGAAGGGATTCCATAACACATATACATGCATCTGTAGGAGAGGGCTCCTACCTTGCCATACTGGTCAAAGAACTGCTGTATATCGTCCAGCTGGGAGTCCTCGGCAAACCCTTTCTGAAGAAAGGAGCAAACACTCACATACCAAACGTCCCCACTTGAACAGCCCACCTCCCACACATAGTGCCTCTTCCCACACACAGCCCCTCTCCCCCACACACTCCCCTCTCTGCACACACAGCCCCTCTCCACACACACAGCCCCTCCCCCCTCTCCCCACACACAGCCCCCCTCCCCACACAGCCCCTCTCCCCCACACACTCCCCTCTCTGCACACACAGCCCCTCCCCACACACAGCCCCTCTCCCCACACACAGCCCCTCTCCCCACACACAGCCCCCCTCCCCACACACAGCCCCTCTCCCCCACACACTCCCCTCTCTGCACACACAGCACCTCTCCCCACACACAGCCCCTCTCCCCACACACAGACCCCCTCCCCCTCCCCCACACACTCCCCTCTCTGCACACACAGCCTCTCCCCACACACAGCCCCTCTCCCCCACACACTCCCCTCTGCACACACAGCCCCTCTCCCCACACGCAGCCCCTCTCCCCCACACACTCCCCTCTCCCCACACAGTCCCTCTCCCCACACACAGACCCCCTCCCCACACACAGCCCCTCTCCCCCACACACTCCCCTCTCTGCACACACAGCACCTCTCCCCACACACAGACCCCCTCCCCACACACAGCCCCTCTCCCCCACACACTCCCCTCTCTGCACACACAGCCTCTCCCACACACAGCCCCTCTCCCCCACACACTCCCCTCTCTGCACACACAGCCCCTCTCCCCACACACAGCCCCTCTCCCCACACACAGACCCCCTCCCCACACACCCCCTCCCCACACACAGCCCCTCTCCCCCACACTCCCCTCCCCTCTGCACACACAGCCCCTCTCCCCACACAGACCCCCTCCCCACACAACCCTTGTCCCCACACACAGCCCCTCTCCGCCCCACACACAGCCCCTCTCCCCACACACAGCCCTCTCCCCCACACACTCCCCTCTCCCCACACAGTCCCTCTCCCCACACACAGACCCCCTCCCCACACACAGCCCCTCTCCCCCACACACTCCCCTCTCTGCACACACAGCACCTCTCCCCACACACAGCCCCTCTCCCCACACACAGACCCCCTCCCCACACACAGCCCCTCTCCCCCACACACTCCCCTCTCTGCACACACAGCCCCTCTCCCCACACACAGCCCTTCTCCCCACACACAGACCCCCTCCCCACACACCCCCTCCCCACACACAGCCCCTCTCCCCCACACTCCCCTCTGCACACACAGCCCCTCTCCCCACACAGACCCCCTCCCCACACAACCCTTGTCCCCACACACAGCCCCTCTCCGCCCCACACACAGCCCCTCTCCCCACACACAGACCCCCTCCCCACACACAACCCCTCTCCCACACACAGCCCTCTCCCCACACACAGCCCCTCTCCCCACACACAGCCCCTCTCCCTACACACAGCCCCTCTCCCCACACACAGACCCCCTCCCCACACACAGCCCCTCTCCCCTCACACAGCCCCTCCCCCCCACACATTCCCCTCTCTGCACACACAGCCCCTCTCCCCACACACAGCCCCTCTCCGCCCCACACAGCCCCTCTCCCCACACACAGCCCCTCTCCCCACACACAGCCCCTCTCCCCACACACAACCCCTCTCCCCACACATAGCCCCTCTCCCCACACACAAACCACCTACTCCACATTCCTCAAACAGGTCACCTCTCCACCCCTACACACAGCCCACACCCTCACACAGTCCACATCTCACACATAGCCCACCTCCACACACACACACACTCCCTCCCCCCACACCTCTTCACAGTCCCCCTCCCCAAACACAGTCCACTTTCCCACTTACGGCATAGACAGTCTTCTCCCGTATCTCCTTTCGTTGTTCAGGAGCGAAGATATCGGGGATTGGTTTAGAGGGACTCCTCCTCACTCTCTCCCCGTCGGCACTCACCTGCCACACACAACAACACGTTCACATTTCCTTCTTCCACAACTTCCCAGTACCTACTGCCTACCTCAAACACAACTCCTGTACGCTTTCTCAGAGCAGCTGTAACGTACCCTTTGTCAGACGATAGATTCTGTTGTTGGAGGGAGGGAGGAGGTGAGTATGAGAGGTCATACGCATGTGTGCGTGCCTGTGGGGGTCCTTGCCTTGAGACGGTTGAAAGTGAGCAGTGTCGTCAGAGGTACCCCTGGAGACTGGTCAAAGTCACTAACAGCAAGCCCAGCAACTAAATCTCATAATGAGGGGCTTAACAAACAGGGGCTGATAACGTTATCGGCATGCGTAATGCACGTATAGTGTGTTGTCAGTAGTACCCTCAGATACGACCAGCGTTATAACAATAACTAGATTTATCATTATGTTTGAATAATGTACAGCAGTCAATGGGAAAGCCTGGTACGCAAGCGCAGTTGATAAAACCCGTATTTTGTACAGTAGGTCACGTGGAAAATCCGTATTAGTACTGTAGGTCACGCGAGAGATCCGTATTATGTACAGTAAGTCACGTGCACTACAGCAAATCTGTGATAGTTTCGTGTCAGAGACTACCTGGACTAGCTGGTACTGACTACCTTTTGGGCTCCTGAAGAGGGCTGACTTACATCTCGATACTTTTGGAAGTCGAGGTTGAACTCGTTCGTATACTCGGGCATCCCGTTTGAAATGGACCGTACAACTGCCAGTCATCAACGTGGACCGACCGTACAGCTGCCAGTTATCGGCGTGGCTCCGCCTTGGGCTTGGTACGCAGGCCTTCTCGCCCAAGCGTTTGTAGCGTGCCGTACTAACGCGAAGGGTCGGCAACCAGAAATGATAATATTGTCGTCAAGCAAGCTATGGTAACGCGCATTCGCTACGTTCATTGGTAGAGGAACGTGCAATGAAATTCCAGGTTTGTATGATAAAATCAGTATCACCATAGTACCAAGCTATACCGGAAACATATCACTCGTTTGTCGCCTTCGGCATTGTTACTCGTGCTTCGCACTCGTAACAATACTACGGCAACAAACTCGTGATATTTTCAGGTATAGCTTGGTACTATGGTGATAGTTATATAGTATAACCCGGCTACTGTGCTTCATGGCCCACCTAAAGGATACATCCTCCCTCATTTGAGGCAATGGCCTGCTGCATAAACTTGTCTCTTGGCAGATTCCGATCACCGAAATAGAACTGCAGAATGAGGTGCAAACAACCAAACCACAGCTGGACCAATCTACATATCCACCTTGCTGCACCAGCCAGAACTCTTACCATCAGAGAACACGGTAGTGATCTCTGTTTAGGGATGGCCAAGGAAATCCATACAGTCATGTACTACTAAACCCCAAACCAAGCGTGCAGTCTAGCAGTTCACAAAAATACATGCAAACACGTTGTGTTCAGGCACATGCTGAGTCCTTGTCAATCCATCATCCGGTTGCTCACTACCGCTATGAGGAATTTTTACCAACCTGTTCTCGTCCAGATCTATCATGGAGGCGTGGCTTTCTGTTCATGACATAGCTACAGTGCAGAACGTGAGGCTGGAGTTTTCTGTTCATGACAATTATATACAGAACTTGGGGAGAGGGGCTCCATACCTGCATGAGAGACACGGCTTTCCTTTCTTGACAACACTTTAAAAACGGACATATATGTACATACCATACAGTGAAACCTGTCTTAGTGGTCACCTGAATAAGGCGGTTGCGGTCAGCTTGCTGAAATTTGAGCCCATAGTCTCCATACTTTACTGTTCTTCTATAGCGGTCACCTGCATAATGCGGTCACGTTGCTCCACCCCAAGCATGCTATAGCACGCTATACTACACTGCCAATAACGGCCACCGAGTGAGCGTGTGCGTTGCGTACGTGCACGCATGTGTTTAACACTACAGAAAGTGCCAAACTGAACATACAAAATGAAACAATCAAGTATTTTACAATACTCACGTGACCCTCAACGAATCAGAGGCAAGTAAAAGATCGAGCAGCTATACTTGTAGGGCGACGTACGTAGTCTTTCCTCTTGGTACAGACTGTAACACTCATACTTTCGACTAGTAGCACCTGCGTCGGAATTGTCGGCGTACGAAGCGAACGATATCGAACTGTGCCGCAGGCTGTACGATCGATACCCCCTGGCACACATCCCATGTCATTCTATTTTCATCTGTGTTGACTCTCAGGGTCAGGGCAAGACTCGGAGGTTTGCGATGTACTTCAGCGCAGGGCTTTCACCAATTGGACGAACTGGTCAACGTAAACGTACGTGGCACGTACGTCGAACGCGATTGCTGGTTGACTTCCAGGGGCTCGTGTGCATTGGCGACAGCTTGGAGCTTTCACCGCTTGGGGCTTTAAACGGCACCGAACTCACCGATCTCTCTCGTTGACTGACTTGTATAAGCCATCTCTTTCGGACAGGAAGGCAAGCTGCCAAAAACGTATTACAATTAGAGATTAAATTCCGAAATATTATTTTGGGAATTCCCTTGCCGAAATTAGAGGCAATTTTTCCTATTTGCGTGAAGGGGTGCAGAATAATTAGGGATGCCGAATTTTTAGGATATATGGTAGTTGTCTTTTTCATGGAACTTACTTGAATCGTAGTTGGTCAGTGTCACAAAGAACCTTTGTAATGAGGTCAATCACACTAAAACTTCACACGACCACTTTAGAGAGGTCATCTGTATTGTATATTTGGCCCCCAGGTGACCGCATTAGACAGTATACCTCATGACCTTCACCTCACCCCACCCATAAACCAAACACATTTTAACCATGAAATGGGAACTGGCTGCCCTAATTACGGTAGGTCCATGGCGCAAGCACCCACCTCCACTTGTCTGATGATCTTCTCCTCCAGTGGAGATATCACTTCCTCCTGTGCCTCCTCAGTCTCACCTCCATCACCCTGTTTCGACTGCTCAAGAACCGTCCGCACCTCCCCTGCACTACCCTCCTCTGCCATGCTGCGCTGTGCTCTAAATAGAGTGAAGTAAGGCGTTCTGAATAGCGCACCCCTTACAAACTAGATATAGAGATGACGGCAACTGCTTACCTGGAGAAGTACTTTGACTGTAAGTGTGTAGGTACGATCGAGGATCAAACGATGCTCTCAGTAAGATGGTGAAGGTTCTATAGTAATATTTTAGCAACCTCGGACAGTAGTCTCCGTAGCCCTAGCCAGACCGTACCGTGAGTACAATAGTCTCGTGGGGGTAATGACTAATGGTTCACCCCCTGTATCTAGGTGTGGATGCGCTGCCTCTCGACTTGCAGCGTTTTGTGACCGATCTCAGGGAGGTGGAGAGAGAGACACAAGGTGAGAGAGTTGCCTGCCATAATTTCTTACCCGTTATAAACAGTGTGATGGACGTGAATCTCTCTGTGATCACCTGCAGGCCTGCTGGTGAAGGTGAGACGTCTGGAGTGTGATCTGGAGGAGGGACGGTATGGAGCAGCGGAGGAGAAGCAGAGGAGGGTCCTGCTTCAGCTGCAGCACTGCATCCTGAAGCTGAGAGAGGCTGGCGATGAGAAGCTCTCTGTCTCCTCTCAGCTGCTGGACACTGTGAGTACAGCTCCTCTCAGCTGCTAGACACTGTGAGTACAGCTCCTCTCAGCTGCTAGACACTGTGAGTACAGCTCCTCTCAGCTGCTAGAGACTGTGTGTACAGCTCCTCTCAGCTGCTAGAGACTGTGAGTACAGCTCCTCTCAGCTGCTAGACACTGTGAGTACAGCTCCTCTCAGCTGCTAGACACTGTGAGTACAGCTCCTCTCAGCTGCTAGACACTGTGAGTACAGCTCCTCTCAGCTGCTAGACACTGTGAGTACAGCTCCTCTCAGCTGCTAGACACTGTGAGTACAGCTCCTCTCAGCTGCTAGACACTGTGAGTACAGCTCCTCTCAGCTGCTAGACACTGTGAGTACAGCTCCTCTCAGCTGCTAGACACTGTGAGTACAGCTCCTCTCAGCTGCTAGACACTGTGAGTACAGCTCCTCTCAGCTGCTAGACACTGTGAGTACAGCTCCTCTCAGCTGCTAGACACTGTGAGTACAGCTCCTCTCAGCTGCTAGACACTGTGAGTACAGCTCCTCTCAGCTGCTAGACGCTGTGAGTACAGCTCCTCTCAGCTGCTAGACGCTGTGAGTACAGCTCCTCTCAGCTGCTAGACACTGTGTGTACAGTCTGCTACAGTGGGCGGGGGGCTGACCTCACTACTCTAGTATCTATTCTACATGTCCTGTGCTGTGTAGGTGGAGGACTACACCCAGCAGCTTGCTCTGAGATTGAAAGTGCTGGACAACCCGCGGACTTCCTTGGATGACCATCACCACACCCCTCGTCACTCAAATGCCAGCATGCACTCCACTGTGAAGGGTGAGAGTGCAGGTATGTTGTAGCAATGATTTTGACTGCTACATGTTATGTCCCCCTGTTATTCCCAGGCCATTCCCATCTCCAGTCTTGAAATCTTCATACAGAAACTCTTTGAGTATGCGAATACGGAGGAGGAAGGCCTGGGAAATATTGACGTCAGGTAGACAGATATTATATACACTGTACCACAGTGACCACATGGGGGCAGGCCGGCAGGGCCTGACAAAGAATCTTGAAGCCCTTTGTTGTGAAGCCAGTCCGAGGGCTGGAGGCCAGAGCATTCACAAGGCAGCATCAATGTTCATGACGCCACGGATAGGTCAGCGCGAAATGGAAATTAATGTCATCAGGCACAGCCCACCATCTGTCTACCTAGTACCTGACGTCATTGCATCCCCTCCGTACCCCCCCACAGCAACCCATCCCAGGCCTTCCCCTCCGTATTTGCATTCTGCAAGTGAAAGATTAAAGGTGGGAATGGCCTTGGAACGGACTATGCCCTCCCCCCCCCCCCCCAGCAACCCATCACAGAGGCACTCTTGATGTCATGTTACAGTCTCCCTCACACCCACCCACACACCCACCCACACACCCACCCACACACCCACCCACACACCCACCCACACACCCACCCACACACCCACCCACACACCCACCCACACACACACACACACACACACACACACACACACACATACACACACACACACACACACACACACTCTCTCACAGTGACCACAGTATGTGAAAGCACACTGGAAAAGAGTCAGGGAAAGAAGAGTATCTGTAAGTGATAGTGCAGCTTAGCAGTGGACGTTACCACATTGTACACTGCAATAATCATAGAGTCGGTAGACTCTGTATGTACAGATAGAGCGGACATGCAATATAATACAAAAAACACTCACCAACTGTCAACATATAAAGCCTTCATAAGAATGTACCATTCATCTTTGAGTGTTTTCATGACCAAGAAGATTCCGATATAGAAAGTACCGAACCAGAAAGTCACAAGGTCTATTTTCTTCTTACTCTAGACGGGCTAGTTCAAAATTACGTGACTGTCACACAATGGTTTTTGCACAAACAGCAGCATTTTTACTGAGCAGTGCACAACCCCATCACTTTTTCACTACAAGTGTCATGAGGTGCTTATTTAAGGACATTCACTCTTGTTGCCAGCCACAGCTAGATGAATCTAATCTCTACAAGTTGCTGTTAAATAAACACTTGTTATTAGGCTTATAAGTGCACATTCGCTGTTAGATGCAGGTTGGACTCTTGTCCCAATTACGCTACTCGTTGAAGTCTTCTTGCAGACACTCGACTCAGCCGTTTTGATCATACAAAGTAGAAAAGGAATAATTCCAAATGAAGTACACTTCCTATTCGAGGAATGTCATTAGATATTAAGTTGTTGGGCACATGTTATAATTATCTTTCCTGTGGGGCTATAGGCGCATGCGCTAAATAACATGCTGTGTACGGCATGTGGTTGCTTCCATTTCCTGTCTGCTGTTGTAACCCTCCAGCTGCTAAGCGTCAGCGTTCCTCAGACAAGTCTCTGGAGGAGGAGGGGGTGACTGCACTGAAGGAGAGTGGAGGGAGGTCCAGAGAAAACAGCACTGCAGGGACAGCCGTCCCACTTGGAAGTGGGAAACCTCCTAAAAAGAAGATCAAAGTGAAGAAGAAGTATGTTTTTCTGTTGCAGTAGTACAAGTTACGTAGTCTGTGTGACTCTTCCCATGGCTCCTCCACAGGGCAGTCAAGGAGCCGGCAGCTGCTGCCCTGCCTCCCCCTGCACAGGTGCCAATGCCAGACCTAAACAGCCAGCCTCTGGATCCAGATGAGCCAACGTATTGCCTTTGCAACCAGGTGTCCTTTGGAGAAATGATTGGCTGTGATAATGAGGAGGTATGAAAAATGAGTGATTTTTACTGAAGGAGTACTATGATTATACATCGTTTCTGTCCTTTATAACTCTGTGTCAAATTCCAGGTCTCAAACTAACTCATGGGGACTCATTTCCTATTATTGCATAAGAGTGCCGCTTTGCGGCGCTCATAAGCTCCTGGCATGCGCCAGCTCGAAAGTGCACAATTGAACCACAAACTGGGGTCATCACTGCCTATCGGTGTTGATGTACATGTAACATTGGCCAGGAAATTTTGGCAATGGTTGGAGATTAATTAATTTGTCGATTCGTACATTTACGGCCAACTTACAAACATTCAGTGGCAGGCCAGATGTGCAAGGTGCGGCAAGATCACCTTGAATTTCAAGACAGACGGTACCTGCTTAGAAAGGTCTATGGAGAGTAGGCACTTCTCCACATATGGTGAAACCATGTACAAGCTGCTGAATTTTCTGCGGTGCTGACTTCCCTCTTATAGACTAGCTGTTCGCCAATCGTGGGGCTCCAGATACTGCTGAAACATGATGGCCACGGACACAGCTTTCCACTTTGCAAGTACGTCTTTGTCCTGGGCTTCTCGATCTCGTGCAGTAATATCAGTGGTGCGCACAGTTACATCATAGATAGTACAGTCCTATGGTTATGTCATACTTTCATATGTCATGATTGGCAAATTTTAAATTTTATTCCTGGCCATTTTGCCGATTTTAGTGGCTGCCAAATTTCCCAGTATACAGTATAAAGGCACAGGTATGATGTGACTCAGACATCGTGGTGGTACGAAGTACCTACAGAAGTAATAATTTATCCACAGCCCAGATGTTGGACTGACAAGAGAGAGATATTGAATCCACACAAGGCCAATCATGATGATACGTGTAGCCCTCACCTTGTGGAGTCCCCTGTGGGCGGTTAACTGTCTCACATTGCCTGAGCAGATACTCTCACTAGGTAGAGTGAGTCTCTAGTGCTCAACTCAGACTCTGTCCTGGGTTCGAATCCCACTAAATCCCTTCGTCTTTTTGTTGAAGGGTGGTTTACCTTGATAAAAGGACTTTGCCCATTGCCCTTCCAAGTTTGAGCAAGGGGATGTGGCATGCCATCTTTGCCGTTCAATTGTACTGTGAGTGTGTGCTTCGGGCTAGCTGCCATGCTGCCGTCATAATCGCGTGACGCAAATTAGTCCCCGGAGTGCGACGAATTATTGGTTTGAGCCATTGAATTTTGATGCAGAATTAGAAAGGATGCATAATTAGAGCACTACAATACTCATAGAAGTGGTCCGAATTCACACATTCCATAGTTAGTGTACTCGGGCTTATAGAAGCGTCTGCTCATGTGATGCTGTCATGAAGTTATGATGGGTGAAATTTGACGTCATTTGTTTTGTTCAGTGGTTTCAATACACTAGTGCAACTCATGTAAGGTCCCCCCTCCTCCAACACACACACAGTGTCCCATAGAGTGGTTCCATTTCCAATGTGTGGGTCTGACGTCAAAGCCGAAGGGGAAATGGTACTGCCCTCAGTGCAGCACAGACAAGAAGCCCCGGGCTGCCAAGTAGAATAGTTGTCATAATTGTTCATATCTTCACCTCAGACATCCTTCATGGCTGAACAACAGCAACTACCTTTTGATCTATACTGTGCACAGAAGATTAGCCACTGTGTAACATCCACTAAAAGGGTATAGATATTTGTGTATTAGCTTCGTTCCCGGGCCTCTGCCCAGATTTTACCTTGCAGCTGTGGAGAAATTTTTCTCCACGGCTGCGAGATAAAATCTGGGCAAAAGCTTGGGAACGAGGCTACTTGTGTGCTACATATCCCATCCTGACTTTCCACACAGAACATGTCGACCCTGCTACATGTATATGCTCCCTCTATGGCAACACACTCCACCCTCCCCATGCAGTCAGCATCATACCTCAACTACAGTTTCGTCAGTGAGCGTACATGTAGCTCAGCTGCAGGGTGGTATAGCTACATAATATGTTATGCTGAGACATACATTTCTTTATAGGCACAGTCAGGCACCTATATCATGATGGGGCCGTCTGACATCTGCTCAAGAGCCGTACAGATCTAATGCTACTCAGCTTAGCCGACACCATTGGCAAACCGTGAACATGCAGGGTAGACTATTCAAAAAGCTAGTGGCTCGGGCCCACCTGTCTCACTACAAGATTCTGTCAACTTGCCTACAAAATGACCTGAATCCCACGGGCCTCACCATCTATATAGAACTCAGGCATGCTGTACCAGGTGGCAGGTACTGCTAGAGACCTCCACTCGGAGTCCACTCTTGATGGGACACCATGCTGCATTGCATCCTTGAAGATAATTAACGGAGAAAGCTTAACTGCAACTGCCATCCAGACTGTCAAAAGAATTGCCGAGAGATGTACCCACCATGCCTACCCAGTCAAGCATGAACAACACACCTGCAGTGGTAAACTTGTCACACCTGTCTGAGGCATGCATGCTGCTTAGCCTCATTCCCAGGCATTCATACAGTGTACAGATTTATCTCCAGATTTTTCTGCATGGCTGCAATCGAGATAAAATCTGGGCTAGGTACTGCTCTCATTTGATTGGTTGGCAAGAGGCTACTCCACACAAGCCTTCCATGACAAAGAAGACCTTTGCAGAGGAGTGAGAAGACTACATGTAGCCATGATGTAGGAGTATACAATGAGATCACGGGCCTTCAAGAACTGCAAAAGAAAAGGAAAAGCAACTCCAAACAACACCCTTGAATAACTTTACATGCATGCTATGGGATCAGTAAATTATGTGTGGTATTATAATACCTCTCCAAGGTGACAATTTAGTGGACACACGAAAAAGAAACTATGGTGTGACAGAAAATGTTAATTATCGCTAGTACCGTAGTCTCGAGAAAATACGCCCACCCCCCTTTTCGCGACAAGTATACGCTTTCTGCATGTCGAGTAGGAATCTCCCTCTCCCTATATAGTTGATTTGCTTCCCACCTTCACAACTATCTGAGTGACTGATGACTTGAAGCTGCCAGATATTCTACTTACCCACCAAACTTCCGTCTACAACTCGTCAGTGACCAAATAATCTTCAATCTCAAAAACGGTTTTGCAATAATATTATGGTGAACACTGCAGAAAGCATAGACCCTATACTGTAGTTGGCACTTTCATAGCTGCCAAGTTTTCAGAAGGAGCTCGGGTTCCGTTTCGTTCGTTTCGGTTTTACCGTTTCCGTTCCAGGTTTTATTGGCTTGCTTAGGGAAAACTGCCGATCATTTCCCGCTAATCACTTCCACACAGATGAACCCTACCCCC
Source organism: Axinella damicornis (assembly GCA_963931865.1). Classification (NCBI taxonomy): domain Eukaryota; kingdom Metazoa; phylum Porifera; class Demospongiae; order Axinellida; family Axinellidae; genus Axinella; species Axinella damicornis. The sequence goes on along the minus strand of OZ007505.1, from coordinate 68,118 downwards.
CCCCCCCCCCCCCCCCCCCCCCCCTTCCCCAAAGACCGGTGGCGTCTATTAAGGGACGTTGTGGGAGGCCAGTGGCGTAGCCAGGATTATTGAATTGGTAGGGCACTGTTTATGCACGCTGCCGAAGGCAGTGCATAGAGGCGCGGAGCGCCGATCAGTCCGTGCGAAGCGCGGAAAAAATTTTTCACGTTAACTTTTCAGTTATCAGGATGGGCTCTCGTGGCACCTTCGTGCTTTGCACTTCAAGTTCAATATGTACGAGGATCAATGCTGCAGAGAGACGTACGTTTTGTCCGGTGAAGGGGGGCCTGAACCGGAGCACCTGTAGTCGCAATATCGCTTTACTGGCTGCTCATCTTCAGTCACGTGTTCCACTAGCCTCGTCTCCCGGCCCTATTGAAACTGGGAACGAGGCTAGTGCATAGCTAGTCTCGTACCCAGGGACGAGACTACGCATGACGGGCTGGGAACGAGGCTAGTCGAATGGCACGCGTGCTAGCGAGCAGCACAGCTCAGGCGTCTGCGGAGAGTTTTCCAAACAAAAAAGTAAGACACTGAAAAATCTAGTACGGCCATGGCCGTACTGGCTCCTACGCCCCTGCCCAGGATCAGATGTCCCCCCGGACGCATGGTCCTAGGACCAGATGCCCCCCGGACGCGTGGTCCTAGGACCAGATGTCCCCCGTCAGGACAGGATGTCCCCCCGGAAGGTAGCGGAGAGTTAGATCGTCAGAGACCAACTTGACAACTTTGGAGCCATCAGTGCAGTCGATACCCAAGCAGTTCTTCTAGGAAGGAATCAGCAAGTTTATAGTCAGTGCAAGTGCACGCTGCACTGTTCGTCAAAAATGCTATTGCACGTGACAATACGAGCTATGCTACGCTGGACCATAGATTAATAGAGCAGTCTTTACATGTAGCTGGACTCACGCAGATGCAGTGAGGGCCGGGTGAGACTACTGGAGAGAACTGTCGTATGCGCCGCGCTAATAAAAACATTGCGGGGGGAGCGAGAGCTCCGGGCCAGACTTCTTCACAAGCAGGGAGCTGCTGGGCACCTGACTCATGGGGAGCAGCAAAGCTATAGTATACTGGTTTTTGTTTGGCTGCTGAAAGTTGTTGTTGGGAGGGGGCTTGTAGAATAGCTCGGTACAGAAGAACAACCACAGATGAGAGCACACTTCGTCCTAGGACCATATGTCCTAGGGGGACGGGTGGTCCTAGGACCAGCTATCCGGGGGGACATCTGCTCCTAGGACCACATGTCCGGGGGGACAATTTTAGGGGGGGGGGGGGGGGGGGGGGGGGGGGACATCCTGTCCTGTGACAACGTGTCATACTTAGCTGCATTTGATAAAGGAATAGTTCTCTGAGGGTAAGGGAGAAATAATAATAGGCGAAGTGGCTCGAATGGCGGCTTGCGTACTGTTTGCAGCATTCCTATTGCAGGCATCCCTGACCACACTTACAATTGCACATTCGGAGCCGTCTTGGATACGGCCGTACCTGCGAGTGTACCCCCCTGTCTCTGCCGATGAGGACGCCGGAGGGACCAAGTCTCTGTACTTCGCACTGACGATGTCGTTTGGTGGAATTTTCAAGAGCAGTGGTACCATACCGGGAGTAGAAGCAGCGCTGGATAGGATCAACAGCGACCCGACACTGCTGCCGGGGTACAAGCTGCACTACACTCTGACAGATTCACAAGTAAGTGGACGGATCTTACATGCTGCTCAGTGAAGCGTATAATTTTTAGTTGCACTGGTTTGTAGGCACGCGTGCGCGTACGCGGTTATGTACTACTACTAAGTACGTGGTTATGTACAACTTTTTTTTTTAGCGTTGAAAAAATGTAATGTGAAGAGCAGGAAATGAATATATAGCTGCAAGTGAGTTAGAAAACAGTTAAAAATGTTGTACTACTACTAAGTACGCCGCCGTGCACTGACGTCGACGTACTGCACGAATTCCGCGCTAGCGCGCTTCGATTGACTTAGCGACCCGAGTCCGAGTCTCTCGTTTTTTTTTTTTTTTGTTTTTTTTTGTTTATAAAAGTTTATGCAATAAGTGCATAGGATACACAATAGCAAGTGAAAGCTAATATAAAGTGTACCCAGAAGATAAGATTATTACAGTACAAGTTTGCTCTTAAATAAAAACAATGATTGAGCTGATACAGTAGACCAGGGCAGGGAATTCCACATGGATATAGCATGAGGTACAAAAGAGTACTGGAAAGAGTTAGTGTAAGCATGAGGTTGATGGAATTGGAGAGGGTGGCTTGTACGCTGACTATAGTTTGCTCGGGGGACCAAAATACCAGAAGGGAAGGAACACAAATTATAAACAATTTTGTATAACGTACACAGTTTTAGGTGTAACCGGCGGGTAGCTAGGGAGGGAATACCTGTCAGCTCGAGGAGCTCCTGATAGCCCAGATCCCATCTTCTGGTTGCAATTTTGCATGCAAATTTTTGAATGTCCTCTAGCTTGTTTCGGTTTTTCTGGGTATGAGGGTCCCAAACTTCAGAGGCATATTCCATGTGAGGGCGAACAAGGGATTGATAAAGCTGCACCAACGTTGTACTATCAGTGTTGCCATAAAACCGTCTATATAGCAAGCCCAGGATCCTTTTAGCTTTTGAGCATGTGGACTCGATGTGAGGTGACCATGACATGTCTGATGACAGTAACAACCCAAGGTATTTGAAGTGCTGAACTTGCTCGATATCACAGCCATTTAAAGTCAGAGTAGGGGGTGTTGATGACTGACTTTTTCTTGACACTAGCATGCACTTGCACTTTGCATGATTGAAAGTTAAATAGTTAGCAGACACCCACTCTGCAACAGTGTCAATGTCTCTTTGCAAGGTGTGAAAATCACACTGCTTGGCAATTGGACGAAACAGAAGTAAGTCATCAGCATACATCACCATCCGGGTGCCATCAGAGATCGAGACATTTGCTAGGCTGTTGATGTATATTAGAAATAAAAGGGGACCGAGCACGGATCCCTGTGGCACCCCAGAGAGTACTGGTGAGTCCCGAGATGTTTCACCACTGACTACTACCTTCTGACATCTGCAAGTTAGGTAGTTAGATATCCAATGCAATACATGACTGTCAAGGCTCAGCTGTTGCAGTTTGCTCATCAGTTCTTTGTGGGGTACAGAGTCAAAGGCCTTTTTCAGATCAAAAAATACCGCACTGACTTCTTTTCTCTGTTCAAGAGCTGTGAGCCATTCATGGGTAGTAGACAAAAGTGCAGTTGTGGTTGACTTTCCTGTCTGAAAACCCCATTGTGCGTTGGATAGTGGGTGGTACAATTCCAGGTGCGTAGCAACTAGAGAGTAGATGTGGCGTTCTAGTAACTTGCTCAGTATACTCAGAAGAGATATTGGCCGATAGTTATTAGGAGTGGTGGCTACAGGTGATTTTGGAACAGGGACAATCAAGGATTGTTTCCAAGCAACAGGAAGCTGTCCAGAGCACAGGGATAAGTTAAACAGCTTAGTGACAGATTGGTACAGTAGTTGTGAAGTGAGTAGCGAACGGCAAGCTATAGCTAGCCGCTTATATGTTAAAAAAAAAAAGGCTAATCTGACACCATTCCACCAGTTCTGTTTGTTTTCTGTGTATTCCTCTCTGCCTGCTTTTCACCACAGTGATTTTTAGTTTTGTATTTTTGCACTCCTATTTGGCTTTTACTGCTGTCACGTACATGCAAGGCCCTCCACCCAAGAAGCCAACCTGACAGCCCATGCATCTGCACAACTATAGCAGAGAGCAACTGTGAGGTTCAGTCTCTGTGACTTCCACCTGAGGACCTACTCTGGTCAATGGCAGTATTTACGGATGCCACAACCGAAGGAAAGCACTTTCTGTTACCCCAACCCTCACCACACCCGGACGAACCCAAAAACCTTACCACTTTTTTAGCTCCAATCTCAGGTCCAGGCAGCATCACCCACATCTCAGAGTCCAATGTACATATACAATGCCCTACGGCCACTGCAGTCCTTGCAATTGTTCACACAGTGGTTTCTTCTTGCTTTCCATGTAGCATTGTACACCTGTATTGTTTGTTTGTTTGCTTTTCATGTTGTATTGCATCAGCCCAACCCAATTGCTTCCACCAGTTCTTTAATTTTTTAATTTTTTATTTTTTGCACCCACAAATTATATTCAGTGCCTTTTTGCATACCAATTAGTGCCAGATATATAGCCAGAAAGAAGAAAAAAAAAGAAAAAAAAGAAGACCAACTTCCCCCCCCCCCCCCCCCCCCCCCCCCCCCCAAACCCCCTCCTACCCCAAATCTTAATAAGTTGACAATCTCATCTGCATTATGACTGTGTCTTTATCACAATGTAGCCTCCATATACATGTATTAACTCAGTTTGTACTCTGTGTGGTCCCATAGGTCAAAGTTTATGGCCTGCCGTCATGTGACGAGACCGAAAAATAAAATTCATTCAATTCATTCATTCATATGTACAAGCAACCTGGGATAAGGCTAGCTGTACTGTACTATTATCCATCCCTGGTGGCTTCTGCTGAAGTAGCCGCAAGGTGTAAGTAAGACCTGAGGCATCTTTCTGAAAGGTGATTTTACCCTGTATACCAATGACTCACACACTAGCTACCAGAAGCCAGTGGGGTTGCCGCCAGAAATTGTTGCACTTTTGGCTGTTAATCTTTGCACAATTTTGGCTAGTTAATGCAACTTGGAATGGCACTGGAAATTCCTTCAAGCTTTCACCATTTTCTCCGCTATAGAAATCCATTTGCACTTCCAATCTAACACAATGCTATAAATTCCTTCATATTTGCACACACTGTAGAAAATTCCTTCACAAGTCTCTCCATACATGCTGCCAATGCACGCACGCAGGGGTCAAAGTTAATCAGTATGCATTATACTAGGAGCATCATACATTGCCCTGCAGTCGGCAGACAGTTCTCCGTTGCACATTGTGTGCTGCCTGTGTTGCCTTTGCCTTTCAGACAACACAAGTACAAGATTGGTTTCATCGCTAGTTACACCAATAGCGGTAAATGATAAAATAGACTATAGCACATGGCTGATATGAAGCTATTCAATTATGAAAAGTATAAAAGTATGTAAGCTTACAGACAAAGAAATGAAAATCATAAACGGAACCTCTGCATTGGAACCTGTTAATATTAGCAGTAGCTATTTAGTTTGTGCTTTGGAGGTAATTGATTGTCGCGCGCTTTGGAGGTAATTATTGTCGCTGGACTATCTAGAACTTGGTGCTAATATTTTTATAGGGCCTTGACAGAGTCAAGAATGTTCAGACCAATGATTTTATGGTCCCAAACAATGTTGCTGTTTGGATAACTTGGTGCATGTGTCCTTCAACACTCAAACCAGAGAAGTACTATACCAGGAAGGAACATGTGAGACTCCTCATCCAGCAGGAGTGCATATATACTAGCTCCTGTACTGTATGTCCAGCCACACTTGTACTTGTTACCGAGCAATTAATCCAATGGCTCGCCTATTGGATAGTCTACCCAGGCTGTGCTGGGACCACCATTTGTGACATATGATATTTTCGTAGCCCATCCTTAACTACCAAAAAATTAACACAAGCAATTCACCAACATATTTCAGCACGAATATTCCCTGATTTAGGGTGTTATGTGATTTATTGTGAAGTTTGTATTTCATATTAAAGTGTTTGCTTTAGAGAGAAATCTGAAGGAAAATGGAGGAATATAATACCCGATTAACTGTTGCAGTGGTATTAATGTGTATGAGCATGTGTACGATAATGTGATATCACATGATGTAGCACACACCGCACACAGTTCAAACCAAATGTATACACTCACCACCCCACCTACAGTGCAACAGGAGAGTAGCGCTGGATGCATTCTTCAATCAAATTGCCCACTATCCTACCAAGATCGCCTGGATTGGTTCAGGCTGTTCAATTGCCACAACTCCCACTGCTGAAGTATCTCACCAGTACAATATTACACAGGTACAGGCCCTGCTAGTTGTATAATTAACTATAGTGGGAATTTGAATTTGTATGCTACCTTTGCTGGACCTTATAGCTAACGAGATAGATTCAGGCTGTATGTCATGTTTTAGTTCATTCGCCTCACTCCTTGCTCTCTCCCCTCCTCCATTCCTGCCCCCCTTTTCATCCAGCTTTCATGCATCTCTGCTTCCCCTGAGCTAGGAGATCGCCAGTGTTTCCGCTACTACTTCCAGATGCTCGCTTCAACAGAACAACTTGGAATAGCATTTTATGGCATTGTAAAGCAATTTCAGTGGAAAAGGGTGACCATCATTGAGCAGAATGAGAACGTGTTCACTGTGGTAAGCTATATGCAGTGGTATAGCTATTTGAGTTGAATGCAATCATACTTTCAAGCAAATGGGTGCCATGGAATTACACTGTGGTTAACTGTTAAATTTCAGCCACCCAAACACCGATAGACGTACACCAAAAGATTGGCATACATGATTGTGTAATGACAGCAATGTATTGGGTGAACCAAACGTACAGTAACTGCACGAAGAACAATGATTGCGTGTTTACCAACACATGTGCACCCACAAACACAGACCACAGCCAGGTTGAAAGGTCTGCTAACACAGGCAGGGATCACCTTCACTAGTCGTGGATTCAACACAGAGGAGGGCATTGAAGGATTGGGACTAGAGCCATTTGTAAGCATGCAGTTATATTTTCCAGGCTCTGCAGCATATGTATAGCTGTGTTCACATGCACTTCTCACCCCATTCCACATCTCATGCACTTCAACTTACACAAACACTCTCATTTCACATGTGCAAAATCTGTTGTAGGGTACACAGTCAAGGATTTTTGTCATGGCCATGTATTCCCCCTATGCCCGTCAACTTATGTGCAAGGTAAGAAGAATTGAGGAAGTAAGTAACTACAGTGTGGTTGGGCATCTGTGATGGGAAGAAGCACTGTAATGTTATATACTGTGCATACAAGTGAGCCATTGAAGACAGTATTCTAAAGAAACTATAGTCTGAGTATAATACCAACCACGCACACCTGTCTGTTAGTCTAAGATCCATTCTGACATGAGTGTGTGCCAGAACCTGCACCTGCATTTTGGAATTGCTGACTGTATCAAAATGGCAGACCATACCGACGTTTAATAAGACACAGCTGTTCACGTGTAGAGTTTTCGTTGCTAGCTATTAGGTGCACAGATGGAGGGTAATTGTTGCAGGGTTGTACAAACCTTCCCTCTACATTGCGAGATATTTCTGGACAGACAACATACAGAAAGACAACACTGATATTGCTGAACTTGGCTTTGTACACTAGTACAGAGGGTAGCTAAATAATGCACACAAGGTTTTGTATAGCATTCAGGCTGGCACATGCATGATGTACATATTCTCACCCCACCTGCCACCCCTCCCTCACACACAGGCCTACCTATCAGGCATGCGCTACCCAAGCTACATGTTTCTCACGTTTGCCTCATATGCACCAAGATGGTGGGAAAGGATGACTGTGGATGATGAGTGTACCCCAGAAGAACGCGAGAGTGTTCTTCTCAATATGCTAGCTCCCTTGCACTTTCAGTTCCTCACTGATCTCAATGCTACCACTGACACTGGCATTGTGAGTGTTCTGCAGTCTTAGTCACAATGATGTTGTTTCCAGAAACAATGTTAACGTTGTATTGGAGGAAAATGGGTAGAGACGTAAGTATAGCTAGTGTCCTACAGTGTGTAACGTTGGTATGCCCCATTGATATAGGTATCAGCGTTGTAGTAATTGACTTCAGATGTAATATTAAAATTACTACCCATCAGTATACATGGTTACGATTACTGGTAAAAGTTAATGTGCTCATTACAATTACTTTTCAATTACATTAGGTTGAGAACAGGGAAGAGATTTTATTAAGATTTTAGGATCTCAGAAGGGTCGCATGTTCACATTATTGCACGTTAACATTTTAACCCCATGCAGGAATCCTTGAACTGTAGATATAGATTTAGTACACAGAACGGTGCATAAATGTTCAATCAGCTTCTGCTAAGGTTCATGGTATACTAGGAAGTAATCTGTAATTAAAGCATCAAGTTCACAATTACATGGTGTTTATCATAGAATTACAGATTAAAGCCACTGCTACAGGTGAAACTACCATTGCAATTACTGTATCTAAAACCTGTAATCATTATGTAATTAATTACTATAATAATTCAATTACTGAATTAGCTTTCTGTATGGATGGTAAAAGAAGAGGCATGAGCTACTAGCTACTCATAATTAATCATTAATTTTAGGTCGACGTTTAAATCAAAACGAGTCTGCATGAATTGAGGCAACAAAGTCTTTCTTTCCCAGCTGGAACAATGCATATTGCTGGAACTCAGTGCTGAAGAAAGTGGTATGAGGACTCTATTCGACGATGAACACCAGTTCGAAGTTCTCTGACCGTTAGCTGCTCTTGACTTCATGACTGTCAGCTGCAGCTGTTTGATATCTGCTTCGCTGTCTGTACAGTAATCGAAGACTAGCCACATGCAGCAATTATGCAAGCCTATTTCATTCCATGGGCATGGTTGCATTTCGAGGGCAGAGACTATGGCATTTGATCTCTAGAGTACAGATGCATAATTATTATGATTTGTAACCATCTCTTCCCTCCCAGAATGGCTACCAGTATAATTCTCTCTACAAAGCCCACCAGGTCTCCTCCCCACTCGATGTAGGCCAGAACAGGACCAATGATTTCGCCCAGCACTGCTATGATGCCACGTGGGCACTGGCCTTTGCACTCAACAAAACCATCACGGGTACGTACAATAATCAAATTTCTGTTGCATGGTCTGAATTTGAGGTTGTGAATATAGAAAAGCCTGCTGAAAGAGACTTTAAAAGGCAATTATGCTTAGCATTTTCACCACAGAACTTGAGGAGAACTCAACTCTCAATGCTGATATCTGGGAGGCTGCTGGTCTAGTTGGCAGTTCTACATTTCCTCTGGACAATTTCTCCTATAACAACAGTGCTCTATTGGATGTAATCTTCAAACAAGTTCAGGAGACCAACTTCAAAGGCATCAGCGTTAGTAAACTGAATTAATGGGAAGAGTCTATAGCTAGATGGAAGGGGCCGGGCCGGGGATGGAGAGAAGAGAAGACCTCGATCATTCAAACAATTCTGCAGTTGAAAGCAGTGATTGCTTGGTTATTCTACAGGGTAGTGTGTCATTTGGTGCAGCTGGAATTCGACAAGCTACCAAAGAGACTGTCTACCAATACAGATACATTGGTGGGTTGCACAATTATTTATTATGTACAATACACATCAACAGGAGGTGTTGTACAATATACAGCTGTTTGCACATACAGATGGGGTCCTTCAGCAGGTGGAGATAGGCAATGTGCTGGCGGGGAGTGAGGACTACCCGTTTGTCTTCCTTCCTGGAGTGGAAGATAATTTATGGCCAGGTAAATATGACATTTAGTGTTGGTGTGCATGTGTAGGTGGGTGTCTAGCTGTTAAGATGTATAATGCTGTTGATGGGCACGTGAGTATGTGTGTCTGTGTATGTGGATGGGTGTCCACACAGTAATGAGGGCTAGCGCTTGTGCTGCGCTGATGATGATTCTCCCTCCCTCCCTCCCTCCCTCCCTCCCTCCCTCCCTCCCTCCCTCCCTCCCTCCCTCCCTCCCTCCCATCCTCCTCTACAACCTGCATTCCAGGTGGTATAATCCCACATGATGGTGTTCCTGTGGAAGAGGATGTAACGGTGGCTATCCCCATCACTGTCATCTTCTCCATCCTGGCCATTGCAGGCATTACCTTCTCAGTGGTATGCCTTGCATTCAACTGCATCTTCAGGAAAGCGAAGTGAGTTGTAATCAATTAATGTGCACGAATATAGTTGAGCTGAGTAGTGAGTTATATCTACTCTGATATTTATGGTTGTGGTACCTGAGTCTCTGAACACCATCAGCAAATTCTACAGACAACCGGACACATGGTGGTTTGGAGTGTGTGCATCCAGTAAGGGTAGGATGATTAATATTGACAGGGGTGACGTATATGTAACCCCTGTCAATTATCCTACCCGTACATACTGAGTGTAGGTATATGCTGGCATTAAGTTATGCTCCCCTCCCTAGACTGATCCGTCTGAGCAGCCCCAACCTGAACTACCTGATAGGAGGCGGTGCCATCATTCTGTACATGGATATCTACTTCTTCATCATCCCCACTGCTGACCCAAAGGCTGTGGCCATTCTGTGCAATGTAAGGATTCAGATGTTTCTTGACACTATTTAGCTACTTCCAGAACCTAACTCCCATCACTTGTACATACCCATGCACACATGATCAGATCACTCCCTGGCTGACTGCACTGGGCTACTCCCTCTGCTATGGTACCATTCTTGCCAAGATGGTTCGAGTGTACTCTATCTTCAACAAACCCACACTGAAGAAAAAAATTGTAAGTGTAATGAACAGGAATATATTGCATGGTTGAATATAGTTAATTTGTGGCATTTGCGGGTGAAGTAAGTCCGTGAATATTAAATACACAAAACAATTAGTTTTCCACAGCTAGGCATAACTGTCCTCGGCTCACGCAGTAGCTCTTCCCCGACAGCTGCTTCCCATATGTTGCTGTGAACATGGTAGCCATGCACACACACACACAACTTGATCGCTAACTCATGCATCCCCCATTGGTGCCGTCACACATCCGAGTCAATAGTAAGTTATATACTAGGAATACGCATGCGCAGTGTCTGTGCCTCGCGCGCGCACGCTCACAATAATAGTATAGTAGGCGTGGTTTCCTGTGGAAGAAAAACGAAGGTGCGAAAGTCAGTTCAGCGTGTGAAGTTTAGTTGTTCGAAGTTGTGCGAAGTTGCTGATTGATGGCTAAGCGTTGCCAGGAAGAATACGAAGACGTTAGCGAGGTTCTACACCCTTCGACACTGTCAACACTCTATATGTACGTACCATGGCCTAGACTAAACGTTTGTCTTACTTGTCTCCGCTAACCTCTCCTTGTATACATCGCTTCTTCGTCAATCTGTCAGACTCTCTCTCTTTTGCCTTACTCTCTTCTGAGGCAGTGTCTCTTTTCCCTGTATAGATCGCTTCTTTGCATTTCGCACGCGCAGTACGTGCACGAGCACGTGGCTATCGGGACCACAGAAACCGCAGTGATGCAACCGCCCCCTGCCCCTCGCAATTAAAGTGTGATGGATATATATATATATATACATATATATATACAGACGCGATGTGACTACGCTGCACGATTAGTTGCCTCGCGCTAAGGCGCTCGGCAATTACTGAGCGGGATTAATTTTTTCGCAATGATGTAATTAGCAAAATATCCCTCTACCAAATTTTTGTGTGTCACCTTTAGTGGCTAGACCACGCGGAAATAATCTGCAACTATATGTTATACTGATTGTAAAGCTGAAGAGGTGGGGCCAAATGTTATGAAATAGCTGGAAAATCCATCCGATACAATTGTCACAATGTCTCTGAAGTATATAAATACCGTATAGCGCTTATACTTCGAGGGTCTAAATTTTCGTGAATTTCGCGAATTGCAGGTCATTCGCGAAATTATTTCAACAAAACTTTTGACACGTGTTGTGCGCCTACAGCTACGTGGACAGTATTCCGACGTACGCGCACGACGGCTAGCTTGATGGCTCTGTTTGTGTACTTCAACAGTGAGGATGGACAGTAGTCGAAGTGTATAAGTATAAGCTTCCGGGTCCACATGGAGAGGTACCATCATGTGCGATATCTGCCATTGCTGAAGCTGTCAGCTCGATCCAGCGCGGCGAAGGTCAGAGGAACGCCCGGGTATCAGAAACGAACTCTGAGAACGTCGAAGTGGGGAAGAGAGTCGCAGAATATAACGCACCGACGAAGTGGTCTGTGGTAGTTGAGTTCAACGCGCACGGGGCAGTACACCACGCCCATTGTGTGGGTGTAGCATTTTTACTGTGAAAGTAGGCCCATCCATTTCAAAAGTAGTCCCACCCTTTCAAGTGCTTTCCTGTTAGCTAATAGCTATAGGGTGGTTCGAGTAATACGTAAATGAGGGCGTATTTTCGAGGGTGGGCATATTTTCTAAGCAAGGATGGGGATACAATGCCAAGAAACTCTAAAAGTGCTTTGCCGTCATATTCAGTCATCAGGAAGGGCTTTCATAGCAACTTTGTATTGACTTTCCACATTAGTTTTTTTTCACCCAACCCAGTGGCGTAGGAACCATGGGGGCAACAGGGACTGGCGCCCCCCTAAAATTTTCTACGGTTGAAAATATAGACGTACCCTCATACGGGCGCACGCATGGCATTAGACACACTGGCCCACGTGTAGACCGAACAAGATCCGAGTTTCAGAGAGAACTGTGGAAGGGTGCAGTGGCTGATGATGGCGCAGTGACGGATCGATACATTCTTCGGCCAGCAAACCTGCTCAGTTTGCGGTAAGATACTAACTACTTAAACTGGCTCTAGCCTAGTAGGCCCTCAGTCCTGTCAAGTCTCACGCATCCTGCGTGAGACACACGCATTTACGTGTCATCTCACGTTCACACGCATGCTTATCCAAATCTCACGCATTTGCACCTCGCAAGTTACTGTTGATTTTGGCTCCCTTTGAACACTGAAGCACTATGTAGTAAGCATTTCATTGACTTCCCTAAGTGGATACTTCAATGGTTGATTTAATTATACCCACTTGTTCAAGTTCTCAGCTCATGGCAACAACGAATTTGATGTTTAGAAACTGTTGTATATTTATTCAGTCATGAATTTCTGCCTTGACCTTGACTTTCACAGGTCAAATTCGTCATTGTGAAGGGTATTTATTGTGTCATGAGTTTAAATTGGATGGGTGTTCATGGGGTCTCACTCAATTTGTGCCAATCTCACTCATTTTGAGGTGGGATCTCACTCAAGTGAGGCTGCCGACCTTGACAGGTCTGTTTCATTGACTTCCCTTAAGTGGATACTGACAGGTTTCTCAATGGTTGATTCAATTATACCACTTACATGACACGTGTTCAAGTTCTCCGCTCGAGGCAACAACGAATTTGATAGTGAAGTTGAATGAATTTCTGCCTGGACCTTGACCTTCACAGGTCAAATTCGTAATTGTGAAGGGTATTTATTGTGTCATGAGTTTAAATTGGATGGGTGTTCATGGGGTCTCACTCATTTTGTGCCAATCTCACTCATTTTGAGGTGGGGTCTCACTCAAGTGAGGCTGCCGACCTTGACTGGTCTGGCCTAGGGCGAGGCCCCCAGCCCGAAGCAGCCACCACGGCCATTGAGAGTATAGCATACATGATGTAAATGCATGTAGCTAGTGAGATGCTAGCCTACAAGAGCTGTTTTTTATTATGGTTGAAAAAGAGGTCCAAAAAAGTTTTCCGTGCCTTGCGCAGAATAAGAATCAGCCACTTCGCGCCCTCTGTTTCCAGCCCCCCTATCTAAAACATCTTCCTACGCCACTGCAACCATTGCCAATCAAAAAACATTGATGGTCCAGCCTGGTCACATTCCTCCCCCTACAGTGTAGCCCTGAGTAATGAACTACAACAGTAACGATACCTAAGAAGTCTGTGCTATTCCACATTCACACACAGAAATTGCAGGACTGGCACCTAGCCATTGGAGTGCTGATGTTGGTAGTAGTTGACCTGGTCATTCTCATCGCCTACAACATTGTGTCGGGAGTCCAGGAAAGTCTTACCGCTTCCCGGGTCCTCAACAGAGAAAACCCAATGAATGTAAACGGGGTAGGTTGATATAATTATATTCAGTCAGGTGCAAGTAGCTGAATTGCATTCTGTGGCAATTAATCTCACTTGAAAGTAATCTCCCACTTCATAACCCACTTCCAGGTGCTTAGAATCACCACCCTCTACTTCACCTATGTCTGCAACTCTACAGCTAGAGACATCTCTCTGGGCATCCTCTATGGCTACAAAATGGTACTGCAGATTATTGCCCTTGTGCTGGCCTTCTCAATACGTAAAGTGAAGGTGAAGGGCTTGAATGATGCCAAATACATTGCTGCAGCTGTCTATGTGACCAGCATCGTGCTGGCAGTCATCCTCATCTCCACCTACACCCTAACGGAGTTTGTCAATGGTTTTGTTGCTGTTGTCTGCACTGGAAACTTCATTGGTACAACCTTCATCCTGGGACTGGTGTTTGTGCCCAAGGTTAGATATAGCAATGCACCTAACTGTGTAGTAGTTAGAGCCCGGTCGCCAGGGATTTATGGCAGTAAACCGACCGAGTCCAAGGGTGAACGCCTGAGGACAAGGTCGGTTTACGTTGCCATAAATCCCTGGCAACATGGCAACTGTTATATATCCCCATCTGATTGGTCCATTGAATCTCATCGCCAGCGCCATTCGACTGTGTAAAATACAAGGCTACCTTGATAACGATAGATTCCAGAAACTGCAGCCATGCATGACCTGTTCCTTCTCTCCCTTCTGCCTTGGCTTGTGTGAGTGGGCTGTGCAAGAAACTCCGCCCTTGGTGAATGCTCCACCTCCAGCTCTGTTGCTGGTCCTAGCCCTGCCTCGCTCACAGCCCCTCCCTGAGTTTGTGAGTGAGGACGAACTTTCCCACAAACTGGCAAGGTTGCTCGTTACTGCCTCCTTTGAGCTTCGTCGCATCCATATCAATATGACCTTTACTATAGTGCTATAGCTATTTGAACCTTGAACTTCAACTCATCATGCATTGCGCTATGAACAGTTTGCGCATGCACACATTGGGAGGGAAATATGTCCTGTGGTTACCCTGAGGGAGGGAAATATGGCTCATACACTCCCTCGACTTCTAGGGCATTAGTATAGTAGGTGGGATACATAGAGCTGTGAGAAGGTCATGTCACATGGGCCAATTAAAGAGAACACGTCTAGGATCCCATCCTGGTTTACTGTATGTGCACTGCAGTGCACCTGTACACCTGTCACCACCAAACCACACCAACAACAAACCTGCCTCCTCTGACCATTAATCATATATAGCATAACAACTTTCTGTTTGTACTCCTCCATCATGTTCCTTGTCTTTCTGTGAACCTTTGTTCATCCACAGATGGTCAACCTCTATAAAGATCCCGATGGTGAAACCGTCTTCCCATTCAAACCCTCAAGCAATTTATCTCATCGTCATAGCAGTGTCCGAAAGGAGCATTCCAGTGATGTGCAAACAGTCATCAACCTCAAGGAAAGGATTGCAGAACTAGAAGCTGCCATGTCACAAATGAACAAGGTTTGCCTAGATGTCAACCACTCTTTATCACCCATGTTTTACTGATACATGTAAGACATTGGTCTTTCATACCTCACCATGCTACACTCATCCTCTCAACGTATATATCCTCCCTCTTCAATCCACACACATACAGACCCGAACCTCATCCCCTGAAGAAATAAAGAGGTCTCATGTCATTATCGCCGATCCTGACAGTGGTGGTAGCTACGATAGCACAGAAGATACCAATAATATTACAGACGTCTAATGACACGTAAACCATACATAATGTATATGCACAGCAGTAGGCATGTATTGGCAATTAGTCTTGCCATCACCAGTATATGTAGTAGAAAGGTATCCACTAGCTCTGCACTGTAGTAAGTCACAAATGTAGTTATAGTTAATGCTCGGGATTATATGCGAGTAGCTCACTAGCTAGCTATCATTCGTTACTTCATGTACATATGATATATGTATCTCGCATGCATGTATATACATGTAAGGTGACACCCTAGCTATATATTCTTAACGGAATTCGATCGAAGTTAGGGTTAGAAGTAGTTGCCCAATTCATCATTCACGTACATGAGCTTCCACATTCAATTGCAATGACTTCACATTTTGGAGACCACTGTTCCACGCCCTTGACGTTCACTCCACTCCGCTCCGTGAACTTAGTCCTCACCTGACTCCACAATTGCATTCCATGCGTACATGTAAAGTCGAAAGATTTTTTGTAAAAGTGTTGTAACAAATCTTCAAAGTACCGCACGGCCACATCAGAGTACCGTACCGATTTGAAACTTGAAAGGGCCACTAGCCGCATCAAAGAGAGAAGCCCCCCTTGTTTATTCCGGTTGCCGCCATGGGAAAATGTAAACAGATTAATAACTCTATCTATATAACCGTATGCGAGTGATGTCATCTCATTAATTATTCATGAGCAAAATTGCGCGATTTTGCCGATGTCATGCTTCCTACCTTAACTCTCACTGCATGGTGTAGTACCCACATTGACTTCAACTATAGCCTCCCTTCCAGCCATGACCTAACCGAGTATCCTTACTGGACATGTGTGTTTTCTTTACAAAAGTTTTCCCTGACATTGCATGGGAAGGAAGCAAATGAAAACGTATGTGAAGTCCTTTCTGCATGGGATAGCGAAACCAGAAAACCTGGAGAAAAACCCTTCATAGGTGCAGTTGGTGGGACTCGAACCAGTGGCCTCTCACATCACAGTAGCTAGTGCTTTAAGGTAGGAAACACGGCATCGGCGAAATCGCGCAATTTTGCTCATGAATAATTAATGAGATGACATCACTCGCATACAGTTATTTAGAGTTATTGATCAGTTTACGTTTTCCCATGGCGGCAACCGGAATAAACAAGGGGGGCTTCTCTCTTTGATGCGGCTAGCGGCCCTTTCGAGTTTCAATCGGTACTCTGATGTGGCCGTGCGGTACTTTGAAGATTTGTTTGAACACTCTTTTTTATTTTTTTTAATTTTTTATTTTTTGTTTTTTATTTTTTTAAGTAAGAAGCTATTCTGGCTTATTGAATGTAACAATGGGCTATCTGAGGGTGAATAGCTAGGTGGAGTGAGCAGGAATGTTTGTGGGTCTGCTGAAGTGGCCGAAGAACAGCCTGGAAAGTGAACAGCCTCCGACAGCTCCCTGGCCAAGGTACTCTAGAGTGTTGACCTTTCGGCATTACAGGCCCCGCCCATTTTCGTGTTAGGGCGAATTTGGCTGGTTTGGTAGCTGGACTGGGCTGGTGAGAGGGAGTAGATGTGTGGCCAAAACTCAGTAACCGAGAGGTGAACGTGGAAAAGCATCCCTAGTTTTGCAGGGGGTAGGTTGACCTTTTGGAAACTGGCATTGGCTTTGGTCTGTTTTAGTTGGCGTGCGTAGAATTTTTTTTGAAAGCCTAGGGTAGCCAAACCTCTGTTTTTGAGGGTGGCAGTGAGCTTTGGGCTGTAGCCTGCAAGTGAGGAGAGCAGGTGGTAAATCCATCCGTAGTTTTTGGGCCTGTTTTGTATGTGTATTGATGATGGGGTCAGAGTGTGGGTGGGGCCTTGGAGAGGGTCCAAATTTTCAGTTTCGTAGAGGGCCTTAAAATTGAGTTTTAGGGCATTTTCAAGCAGAGGGAGCAGTTTGATGCAAAGTATTGCTGAAACTTGTGTACGCTTTGATCATAGATATAAGACACGGAACAGGATTGGAAACAAGTCACGTGAGCGCAATATGTCTGTACTGATCGGCGCGGGCCATCCGCGCTTGTGTTAATCAGTCATCGAATGTGACGATTGCGACTGACGGCTGTGTCTTTACTGTGTTTAAGAGGTGTTTTTTCAAGGAGACTGGAGGCGAAGAGTTTGTGGGACTGGAGTACGGTTATCAGACGGTTACAGAAGCAAGTGAGTGCATGAATATATAGGTCAGGGATTGCTCTACTGGGATGGGGGCTCTAATTGGGTATAGGTGGTGTCTGAACGTGTTAAGATGTATTTTCAATCCACTTTTGAGTTCTTGCTGATGCCTAGCTTTGTGGGACCAAATCTATAGAGGAGGAAGGCCTGACCAAGGTTCATTGGTACCACAGGGTAGATTAACTATTTGCCTATCGGGATAAACCCATCTTGGAGACATGTGTTGCCTGTACATGCAGCTATTCATTTCACTCTAAGCTCCGATCGCTCTTTTGCTCTATTGCTATAGGTATGAGGAGGAGGAGATTGAGGTTTGATGCGAGGAAGAATTTTGAGCGGAAGAAGTATAGTGAATGTAGTGAACTCGTAGTTTCTGTTCCGCTTGATCTTGTATCTGTTCCTGCCGATGATGCCAATCCTTCGGAGCTTATCGTCAGCTTACCTTTGTCGGCATACACGTCAACCCCACTGCCCGATGCCAGTGCTCTCCACTCCAGGGTGAGCAAATCCAATACATCATTCTATGTATATAGTGGCTAGAGAAAGATTTCTTGCCCTACTTGAAGAAGTGGGAAAAGAGTGTGGACGACCGGCAAGATTTCAGCAGTGCTGATAAGAAACGGATGTTGTTGAGTGCAGAAACCCGATTAGGTCTTCGAATGACTGGTATGTCCTTGCATTATTGGTATCTTGTGATTGTTCATTCTTCCAAATCCCATGCTAACAATCACTTTGTATCTTATTTCTTTTATTCAGCTATGTCTTTTGTGGGCCTGGTGCGGTACCTCTTCTCCCTCCCCGAGGTAAAGAATCAGCTGGCATTCCTCAGCCAGCATGTTTGCCAAGATCCGCTCGAAAACTTTTTTGGATGCCAAAGACAACAAGGGGGTACCTGTGACAATTAACCCAAGTGTACAGGAATACTACCGAAACTCTTTTTGCCGTGGTTCAGTGAAAAGGAAATTGCCGGGGGCCAAAGTGCCAAAGATATTTGCAATGAAAATACACCTCTGCCAAAGAGACACGCATGTAGGAAGAAACTAACACAGTATAGTACACATGCACCATGCAGGTCCTACGTTTGTCTTATATGTATGGTTTATCTTCATCATCGCATGTCAATTATGAAAATGATAAACAACAGAAAGTTGCTCATGAGATTTAGAATTAATCTTAGGAAGGTTTTTTCTAATTCCTTTAGACTTCTGCACACTCTTCTTGCTTGCTTGCACTTTTCCAGAAAGGCACTAGTGAAAAGAGAAACCACGGACAGTTACCCAGTGTAATTCATCAGCCTCCTCCTCCCAACAGTACTGCGATCCATCTTAGCTACATCAATGATCCATGTGCATGATCACACCATAGATCATGACAGAAATAGTACTAGGCCTACCTCTTGTCTCTTTCTCCCTTTCGCTGATGTCGTTGCTTGAGGCCATCTGCATAGTTAGTTCCCGAAGCTTGAATTAGCAACAGCGCACAATAAGCATCAGCGCACAGCACACAAGCGAACAGTTACTTTAAATTAAATAATGCACACTCGATCTGACCTCTGACCCCTTCTGGAGATGGGCTTCCGGCCAAACGCCGATGGTCCGCGCTAATTGGTGAAAACTGCCCGGTTTCCAATCCTGTTCTGTGTCTTATATCTATGCTTTGATGCTGCCCATTTATCCATCAACTTGGTTTCGGAGATCGCGGTACCCATGTTTACTACCTTAACCACTTGGCCACACAGTCACATGGCTACCACAGTCATTGTACTCTAGCAAACTCAGTTGTAGTTTTGTAAAACTCAGTTGCACTTTCACATCAACTTTAATGGCCAGGGAGGCGCAGTGATCGAATTAAGAGCTAGAATCAGCAGCCAAATGTGCATGTGCTGTTTGCCAGCAGAAGAACCGTGCCCATGTTTGCTTAGCTAATTGGATTGGATGTCAGTCAGTTTGCCACTGAGGTGATTAATTAGTTATAGTGCATGTTAATAAAAACTGGGGACAAGGGAAGAAAACTGCATGCTTTCTGAAATACCCACTACCCCAAAAAGTAATAGTATACACACAGCAAAGACCTAATACCTGTTGCAGTACTTGCCATGCATGGAGACCTGGAGAGGTTTCCACGAAAATGTTTGATCTCTGTAAGCAGATGTTAATTGCACCCATATACAGTATGGGCTATGTGCACACCTCACATATACCTAAAGGCATCTCTCGACAGTACAACATTCCTCGAAATAAAAGGTACCTTGTGTTCTTAACTAAGCGTGTAATGATCATACTGCTCAAAAGAATATGGTGGGTAAATGTTCACAATTATATATAACTCTTCAAAGTGTGATAATCTGAATGCAATGTGATGAGAAACTACATTTGCTACATCATGGCAAGAGTTGCCAGTAAGTGCCCTACTGCTATATGCAAGTGCTTTATGTGTCATTAGATGCTTGTTCCATTATTGGTATCTTCAGTACTATCAAGGCTACTGCTGCGGTCAGGATCAGTGAAAGGGATGACATGACGTGACCTTTTGTCTTCAGCTGATAGGGTTTGGGTCTGTATGTGTGTTGTGTAAGGGAGGGGAGGGAGGTAGAGAGGGAATGACTGCATGTAAATGACTGCAAACCTTGCAAGGCTAGCTAGCATGTCACTTGCTGCTTGTGATACAACACAGACATTTGAAAACCTTGTTCATTTGTGACAGGGAAGCTTCCAGCTCAGCAATCCTTGTCTTGAGGCTTTTGACGGTTTGCACATCAACGGAATACTCCTGTTGGCCACTGCTCGAAAGAGAAGGAACTGGATTGGTTGATTCAGTGTTTGGGTAGACAGTCTCACCCTCGGGATCTTTATAGAGGTTGACCATCTGTGGATGTTGGTAGAATAGAATTAGGAAGGTTCATTGTATGGTTAGTCTATAGTCTATATCCTAACCTTGGGCACAAACACAAGTCCCAGGATGAAGGTAGTACCAATGAAGTTTCCAGTGCAGACAACAGCAATAAAACCATTGACAAAGTCCGTTAGGGTGTAGGTAGAGATGAGGATGACTGCCAGCACAATGCTGGTCACATAGATGGCTGCAGCAATGTATTTGACGTCATTCAAGCCCTTCACCTTCACTTTGCGTATAGAGAAGGCCAGCACAAGGGCAATGATCTGTAGTGCCATCTTGTAGCCATAGAGGATGCCCAGAAATATATCTCTAGCCGTAGAGTTGCAGACATAGGTGAAGTAGAGGGTGGTGATACGAAGCACCTGGAGAGTCGAGGGATATCAGGTGGTTAACTTATGCAAGCTATTTCATGTATACCTAGATGCACATACTGTAAAGTACGTATCAAGTGCCCACCCCCTCTTGACTTGCTACTAGACGACAACCTACCCCATTTATATCCATTGGATTTTCTCTGTTGGGGACGCGAGAAGCTGTGAGACTTCCCTGAATCCCCGCCACAATGTTGTAAATGATGAGAATGACCAGATCAACTACCACCAACATCAGCACTCCAACGGCTAAGTGCCAATCATGCAATGGCTGTATGTGTGCATCAGTGTGGGAAGAATGCCTGTTATACTATGTTAAACTATAAGGTCTGATGGCCCATACAATAAGTATCTGCTCCGTTCCTATAAATTAAAATTTTAACTCACTTGTTGACAGTTTGTATAACTAAATTGAGACCAAGTACTGTATAGCGGAAAATTTGGCGACCGTTATAATTTGGCAATTTGGCGATTCGGAAGTCATTCGACTAATAAAAATTGCCAATATTAAATGGCTGGCCAGATCGACTGTCGTGAGTCACGCACTCACGGCGTGCATGGTTATGTCATACTTTCTGTTGTGATCACCAAATTAAAAGTTCACCAAATTTTATACCGAGCCATATTTCAGGCCATTTTACCAAATTTACTGGCCGCCAAGTTTTTCTGGTATACGTCGTGCAAGATTGTCACCATTCAGCTAATGGTCTATTCAGTACACTCACATATCTTTTCTTTAGTGTTGGTTTGTCAAAGATATAGTACACTCGAGCCAACTTGGCAAGAATGGTACCATAGCAGAGGGAGTAGCCCAGTGCAGTCAGCCAGGGAGTGATCTGATCATGGGGAGGTATGTGTGGGTGGTAGAGGTGATGGGTGTTAATTACATTATGTTCTGGAAGTATATAGTGTCAAGAACATCCAAATCCTTACATTGCACAGAATGACCACAGCCTTTGGGTCAGCAGTGGGGATGATGAAGAAGTAGATATCTATGTACAGAATGATGGCCCCGCCTCCTATCAGGTAGTTCAGGTTGGGGCTGCTCAGATGGATCAGTCTAGGGAAGGGAGCATTTTTACCTTCATCAAGTACATACCTTCATCAAGTATCCTACTAGCTCCTACTAAATAGATGCACTCTTGAAACATTACATAAACATTAAGACTGTTTAATGGGTTGATCCCAGGTGGTTGAATTTCACAGAGTGGGTAAACAACAAAGTCCTGAAGGTATCACTGTATGCAACTCAACTATGTTTTGCGCATTGCCTGACAACTTACTTCTTTCTCCTGAAGATGCAGTTGAATGCAAGGCATACCACCGAGAAGGCAATGCCTGCCATAGCCAGGATGGAGAAGGTGACAGTGAGGGGGATAGCCACCGTTACATCCTCTTCCACGGGAACACCATCATGTGGAATTATACCACCTGGAATGCATGTAGTTAGAGGATCGTAGGAGGGAAGGAGAGGGAGAATCACAATCAGCATACCTCTTAACAGTAAACCACATGTTTACCTGGCCATAAATTATCTTCCACTCCAGGAAGGAAGACAAACGGGTAGTCCTCACTCCCCGCCAGCACATTGCCTATCTCCACCTGCTGAAGGACCCCATCTGTATGTGCAAACAGCTTATATTGTACAACGCCTCCTGTTGATGTGTATTGCACTTAAATTGTGAAACGCACCAATGTATCTGTACTGGTAGACAGTTTCTCTGTTAGCTTGTCGAATCCCAGCTGCACCAAATGAGACATTACCCTGTAGAATAACCAAGCATTGTTTCCATTTTCCATCAGTTCATGAATCCTTTCTCAGTCAAGGTCTTCTTCTTTTCCGACCCCCCCCCCCCCCCCCCCCCCCCCACACACACACACACACACAGTCACACACACCATGCAAGCTCTACCCATCCCTTCATTCTTCAGTTTACTAACGGTGATGCCTTTGAAGTTGGTCTCCTGAACTTGTTTGAAGATTACATCCAGTAGAGCACTGTTGTTATAGGAGAAATTTTCCAGAGGAAACGTAGAACTGCCAACTAGACCAGCATCCTCCCAGATATCAGCATTGAGAGTTGAGTTCTCCTCAAGTTCTGTGGTGAAGGTGTTACAGTATCAATCACTCTTAAGTCTTTTACGGCAGGTTCCGAACTTATAAATTCTTTAAGTAGATGAGGAAGGTACTAGGGACACGCACATTATGGGGGAATTTCTTTAGGAATAATAGGGGAAAATTTGGAACGGGAATAATGCGAGAATAATAGGCACGAATTGCATGTCATTGCGTGACATGATTAACCGTGTATGCAAGATCATCCATCAGTACTGAAATAGTAGCCAGCAGTAGTATCAAGCTTGAGCCAGAGTCTAATGGTGAGACCTGTGTGATGAGTGATCTAACTGGAGAGTCTGAAAGTTGTCTGAGTTTGTTAGATACGTTGCGATCACCAAGACCCTCGGACTTAGCCTTAAAGCGGAAGCAGCGATCGCGGGGGCCGGCACCAGCGCTGGGAAGCACAATGAATGGTTGTAAAATTCTTATTTGAAGTGGAATATTTGTAGGAATAATAGGGGGAAATTCAGGAATAATAGGATAAAAACAAGGGAATTAAGGAATAGAATAATAGGGATTTGGTTTGGAATAATGGGCCTGTCCCTACCTCCAGTATACTGGAGGTCCTGATAATAGTTTGATTAATTGTATTGTACCCATGATGGTTTTGTTGAGTGCAAAGGCCAGTGCCCATGTGACATCATAGCAGTGCTGGGCATATACATTGGTCCTGTTCTTGTCTACGTCGAGTGGGGAGGAGGCCTGGTGGGCTTTGTAGAGATCATTGTACTGGTAGCCATTCTGGGTGGGAAGAGATATGGTGGCAAATCAAATGCATCTACAAGTTCTTCTGATTAAATTCTTGTACCACAGATGAAGAATGTAACATCAACAAGGTCACATGATAAACTTACACAATGCTCGTAATTATATACTTACAATGATAACACCACCGATGTCAATGTGTGACATGAATGGGGCACACATCACATGACAATCAGGTAATAACTATGTTTCAGCAGGATTAACACTCTGTTGAGATCACTCACAATGCCTGTGTCAGTGGTAGCATTGAGATCAGTGAGGAACTCAAACTGCAAGGTAGTTAGCGTATTAAGAAGAACACTCTCAAGTTCTTCTGGGGTACACTCGTCCTCCCCATTCAACACTTCCCACCACCTTTCCACATACCAACCATATGTGAGAAACATGTAGCGTGGGTAGCGCATGCCTGATTGGTATGCCTGTTGGGGGGGGGGGGGGGGGGGGGGGGGGGGTGGGGGGGAGGAATGTTATAGAAGCAGGACTTGGATTGTATGTAAGTGTCAGTGCAGTATTCTCAATAATTCCTACCTTGCACATAAGTCGACGGGCATGTGGAGAATACGTGGCAATGATGAAAACCCTTGATTGGGTATCCTACAACAGATGTTGTATGTGAACGTATGAAAAGTCAATTGCAAAGTGCATGAGTTGTGGAATGGGGTGAGAAGTGCATGTGAACACAGTTATACATTATGCTGCAGAGCCTGGAAATATAACTGCTTACAAATGGCTCTAGTCCCAATCCTTCAATGCCCTCCTCTGTGTTGAATCCACGACTAGTGAAGGTGATCCCTGCCTCTGTTAGGTTGCCTTTCAACCTGGCTGTGGTCTGTGTTTGTGGGTGCACATGTGTTGGTAAACACGCAATCATTGTTCTTCGTGCAGTTACTGTACATTTCGTTCACCACTATACATTGCCGTCACTATACAATCATCAATGCCTGTCTTTTGGTGTACATCTATTGGGGGCTGAAATTTAACAGTTAACCAGTGTCATTCCATGGTGCCGAAACCTATCTGATAACTCTGGCCCTACAACCTGACCCATTGCTTAAAAGAATGTCAACTCAGATATACCATTGTGTACAGCCTACCTCAGTGAACACATTCTCATTCTGTTCAATGATGGCCACCCTCCTCCACTGGAATTGCTTTACAATGCCAAAAAATGCTATGCCAAGTTTCTCTGCTGAAGTTAGCATCTGGAAATAGTAGCGGAATCGCTGGCGATCTCCTAGCTCAGGGGAAGCAGAAATACAGGAGAGCTAGAGTCGCATGGGATGGATGCATGCATGGGGAGAGAGGATGGTGAGAGAGGGAGAACATTCTATCAACTTATATGCTTGCTCCCTCCAAAAAGGTCAGTGTAATATCTCCGAACTTCAGTATTCTTGGAACAATCTATGATGCCACAGACACAGTACACGTATTTATAAAGACAAATGCACAATGACAAACAAGTACACAAAGGCAAGGACAAGGCCCTAGTATTGTCCAATTACTATACAGTCAGCTACACATGCATCTATCAGAGAACGCGGTAGCGTTCTCTATTTAGGGATGGCTAAGGAAATTTCGAAATACCATACTGATGCACCAGCAGGAAAACGGCCAAAGAAGCTACTACCCCCCAAACCAAGCATGCAGACAGAATGATACGGCCTAGCAGTTCACAAAAACACTCGCAAACCTACCGGAGAGTACGCGGGAGTCGAGTAATAAGTCGCCGTAAAATTCCGATTTCGTCATCTTCTTTCTTTCTTCTTCTTCTTTCTCATTGACTAGCATAGCTGGACAACAAAAGCATTTCCTGAGCTAGTTCACTCACAGAACAACATCGCTTTCGTCCTAGTAGCTCCTTTCGGCCCTTTTGACTACATACTGGCAAGAACGGCACTGCTGGCTAGCTACGATTCCGTGAATTGCTAGCACGAAGCCATTTTGATGCAACCAGAGGTCACGCGTGCCAAATGCGCATGCGCAGTTCACATGCAAGCGCACGTTGCATTCTTTTTTACAGCATTTCGGGCGCTTGGTGATCAGCTGAATCCTTGTGAATCCATCATCTGGTGCCTCACTATATACCGCTGCGAGGAATTTCTACTAACCTGTTCTTGCCAAGATCTATCGTGATATGCCATCATGGAGGCGTGGCTTTCTTTTCATGACGTAACTACAGTGCGGAACATGTATATACCACCAATACTGTGAGTGAGGTTAGAGTTTTGGAATACTATTAGTGGAAATAGAATGAAGCAGCAGAAGGTTCACATCCATCAAGGCAATTAACTAGAGGTGTTCATAGAACACATACCCCGCGCTGAACGTCAGGCCAGGATGCATGCAGTGCAGCTACAATCGACGTGACATCTCTGCTGATGGGCTGCTATCGCATATACTGTGTTCGTGTATGGCCATATCCAAGGTGTGGGAGTGACCGCTTACCGTATATACTATATTGTGAAGCTGGAGAGGTGGGGCCAAATGTTACGAATAATAGGAAATAGCTGGAAAAAACAGCCGAAACAATAGCCATGATGTCTGTGAAGTACATAGATCGTGAGAAAGCACTGTTTCCTAGCTGTCATCTCGAAGCATGAAGTTTCCAAATGCACTGCGTGTCCTGTTCTTGAAGTCACGAAGAGGTGGAGCCAATGTTATGAATAGTTATGAAAAGCAGGAAATAGCCGAAATACAGCGAAACGGAGCGCCTTGACTTCAGTCAGGTACACATAGAGCAGTTTTTTGCTATTTGCTATTGTTTGACTCCATTTCGACGGTTTATGACAGTTTATGAGAGTAGATTGCAATTTTTTTCGCTGGACAGACGACAGATGACAGACACCAAAACCGATTGCTTAACCCCGCTTCGCGCATGTGTGCGCTGGGTAATAAAATCTGACATCAGGAAAGTTACGCATTCCATGCGCTCAAAAAACCTCACGAACTAGAAACAAAAAATTTTCTTACAAAAATTACAAATGATTTAGTGATGGCCACCCCGATCGACTCCCGAAAAAGCAGACAAACAAGGAATGCCATTAACCAGCCTCAGTCCCATCCCCATCCCTAAATTCTACATTTTTCAATGGGATGGGACTGAGGCTGGTTAATGGCATTCCTTGTTTGTCTGCTTTTTCGGGAGTCGATCGGGGTGGCCATCACTAAATCATTTGTAATTTTTGTAAGAAAATTTTTTGTTTCTAGTTGTATGTATGGCCAGGTTGTACCTGTACAATATTGTACTCGTGAGATATTTCAGCAGTGGGTGTTGTGGCAACAGAACAGCCTGAACCAATCCAGGCGATCTTGGCAGGATATTGAACAATTTGCTTGAAGAATGCATCCAGTGCCACCGTCCTGTTGCACTGTAGTTGGGTTGGTGAGTGTATAAAGTATTCAAGAAAAAGATCGAGACACTGTTAGCTGGCTGCTTGTCTAATCCTACCCTTCCCAGTTGTATATAAGTTACTCAGGTCATTAGATCTCTTAAGAAAACACCTTACAGCGGGATGCAAACGGTCCACGGTAAGATGGAAACAAAATGCATGCTGCTAATACTGCACATTAGCAAGTTCAATCAGCATGTCCAAGTATCAATGTATCACATTCCACTTACAACACTACAATCCTTTGATCACGACAAACCCACACTACTATAATAATACTGATTTATTGCACAGTGGTACTCCTTGTCCCAATCCCAGAAAAGGTCTCACCTTTTGATGAGTGTATTTGATAAGTAATGCGATTGTACTTAGCTACCTACCTACACCATGTAAACAAACAGTAGTTGCCCCCCCCCCCCCCCCCCCCCCAATTTGTATCATCTATGCACTACTGCAATCAATTGTACGTAGCCATTAATGTACAATCCCAGCATTGCGTGACTTGTGCTATAGTCCTTAAGAGTAGAAGCTACTTCTACGTTTTTACTTATTTTCCTAACTGGGTGCACACTTTGTATTCACCAGAGGATGATATGGACAACAGAATAAGGTAGCTATTAGCCATACACAATCCTTTACTACTGTCAGTATATTACACTGGCTGTCCATGGTGAGAACAGTCATGCACACAAATTGGATGCCTGAACAGAACTAACAGATGTACGGTTCTCCCACATTTGTTTACCTACTGACAAATGTATACTTTATCTTCTTAATGTGAGTCTCTGCCTATTCAGGAGTGCATTCATGCATGAGTTTGTAATTTTTGCCCAAAATCACGACTTGTTTAAAGCAACATTAACCTTGTTTTGGTATTTCAGTAGTGGGTGAACTCAATTGGTATAAGATTAGGGTTAAGGTTTTTCCATTGAGTGTTTGTTGCTTGTTGTGGATATTTATGTATTCACATTCTGGAATACATGAGCCGTCATAGCTACCTTATTCTGTTATCCATTTCATCCTCTGGTGAATAAATTCAAGTTTTAAGTATATACAGAATGTTCACATTGAACTTGTGAAGAAATTCTTGTATGTTAAGGAATGTCTTACACCTCTTTCGACAAATTTGACGGAATTTCCATAGTGCAGGTGCAAGAAGAATTGGTTTACTTTGGGAATATCGGGAATTTAGACGAATCCATATTAACAGTGTGAAGAAATTTCCGTGAAGAAATTTCCATAGTGAAGGAGAAAATGGTGAAAGTATGAGAGAATTTCTAGCACCATTCAAACTTGGTAGTGTCAATAGTTGGTATGCATCTGTGTGCATAGTAGCAGGAATGCACAATCCAATCCAGTCCTGTTTGGAGTTCTAAACTTAGTGTTGCAAACCGAAAGTACTTTCTTGTAGTAAGATGTGCTGAGCTGCCAGTTACGGCAGCTACAAAGTCAGTTACTGGCATGGACTACATTGTTTTAACATTTTGTTTAACCTCTAAAAAGAAACGGTAAGGTGTTTAATTTCAGCCAATGGCTGATCTCCCAAGGGGAGGAGGGGTAAAGAAAGCACTTCACCAGTGAAGCAACAGGTGAGATTTGAACCAGGGACTTTTGGTCCACAGTATAATGCTTTAAACCAATCCCACCACATGCACCCCATTTTAATGACAGCTGGTAGGGCAAACTCACCTTTCTGAACGATGCGTACGCCTTTCTCTCTACTTTCAGGTGGCTATAGCTAACTGACATGTAGCTATATTCATTTCCTACTAGCTTACGGCTCGCTCCAGCGATTGCGCATGTACATTACGCATACTGCCGACGACAGTCGCTAGTCGATGCGAGCATCGGCGGACAACGGGAAAAGACAAAAGCGCTGGTAACTTCACCACTAAGGACAGGTTGGTCCTCAGCACAACCGATAAGACATCAGTGCACAACGGAGTAGTCATATAATCTTTGTGCGCGTGTATACTCAATTAACTTCAGCAGAGAAACAGCAGTTTGATATAATGTATGCACGCTTCATCTGTACATTCCTGCAGTTATGATCTATCACTTACTTGTGAATCTGTCAGAGTGTAGTGCAGCTTGTACCCCGGCAGCAGTGTGGGGTCGCTGTTGATCCTATCCAGCGCTGCTTCTACTCCCGGTATGGTACCACTGCTCTTGAAATTTCCACCGAACGACATCATCAGTGCAAAGTAGAGAGACTTGGTCCCTCCGGCGTCTCCATCGTCGGAGACTGGAGGGTAAACTCGCAAGTACGGCCATGTCCAAGAGGGCTGTGATTGTGCAACTGCAATTATTGCAGTCAGGGATGCCAGCGACAGGATTGCTCCCAAGCTTACAAATGCCATTTTAGCCACTTCTTGTCCTCCTCGTTTTCTCCCCTTACCATCGGCAATAATGACCGAGCAGTCTTTTGGCGCTGCGTATATATAAGTACAACTCCGGAAAAAAATTGGCGGGGTGGAGGGGAGGCCCCTCCACTTAACTGAACGACGCATGCGCACTCCAGACGTCTCGGCGAAGTGCTGGGTACCCCGTGTCCGGGTATCTGTAAAAGCTGGCCGACTCTGGACTGGACTGACCAAAACAGCTGTATGCAGGCAGCAAACGTTACCAAAAGCTATGAAGGGTGGTCTCCAGCTCTATCTCAAGTTGCTTCTTAGCCTGTGAAGACCTTGTCTCCTCGATTTTCAAGAGGTCAAAGGTCACGTGCATATAATATAATTATAATGGTTTTGACTAAAGGTACTGAATCCTTGTGGGTTCTGTACAGGCTTTGAGCATCTATGACTTGTATCGACATGGTGATCACGCACACTGTTGGCCAAGAAATTGAGCTGTATACTATAGCTAGAATGCTCTGTGTGCTTGAAGGACTAATTTAGAAGAGCACTTATTATCAGCAGAACCAGCTCGGTGTCATAAAATTTTGGGGACCCCGGGTCCCCATTTGGTAAAATGGGGACCCCTTTGGGAAAATGGGGACCCCCACACCGTTTTTTGTTTTACGTTGCATCAAGTACTCGTAGCTCAGTGTAGGATGGTTTTTAATTGTCAAATAACCTCTGTGCATGCATGTCTGTGAAAGCACTAGTCCATGCATAGAGCAAGGATGGAATATCATCATCTTATCAGTTGAAACCTGTACTTGTGATGGTTGCTACGTAGCTGTAATGCGCAAGTCGGACAATGCAAGCCCTCCAACAAGGCCAATCTTTTTCTGTGCCAAGGTTGCTGATCTCTTCTATGTCGGGAGATCATGAATTTAAGTCCTGCTGCTTACCGGGAACTGTCCGCCTGGAACTGTCCGCCTGGAACTGTCCGCCTGGAACTGTCCGCCTGGAACTGTCCGCCTGGAACTGTCCGCCTGGAACTGTCCGCCTGGAACTGTCCGCCTGGAACTGTCCGCCTGGAACTGTCCGCCTGGAACTGTCCGCCTGGAACTGTCCGCCTGGAACTGTCCGCCTGGAACTGTCCGCCTGGAACTGTCCGCCTGGAACTGTCCGCCTGGAACTGTCCGCCTGGAACTGTCCGCCTGGAACTGTCCGCCTGGAACTGTCCGCCTGGAACTGTCCGCCTGGAACTGTCCGCCTGGAACTGTCCGCCTGGAACTGTCCGCCTGGAACTGTCCGCCTGGAACTGTCCGCCTGGAACTGTCCGCCTGGAACTGTCCGCCTGGAACTGTCCGCCTGGAACTGTCCGCCTGGAACTGTCCGCCTGGAACTGTCCGCCTGGAACTGTCCGCCTGGAACTGTCCGCCTGGAACTGTCCGCCTGGAACTGTCCGCCTGGAACTGTCCGCCTGGAACTGTCCGCCTGGAACTGTCCGCCTGGAACTGTCCGCCTGGAACTGTCCGCCTGGAACTGTCCGCCTGGAACTGTCCGCCTGGAACTGTCCGCCTGGAACTGTCCGCCTGGAACTGTCCGCCTGGAACTGTCCGCCTGGAACTGTCCGCCTGGAACTGTCCGCCTGGAACTGTCCGCCTGGAACTGTCCGCCTGGAACTGTCCGCCTGGAACTGTCCGCCTGGAACTGTCCGCCTGGAACTGTCCGCCTGGAACTGTCCGCCTGGAACTGGCCGCCTGGAACTGGCCGCCTGGAACTGGCCGCCTGGAACTGGCCGCCTGGAACTGGCCGCCTGGAACTGGCCGCCTGGAACTGGCCGCCTGGAACTGGCCGCCTGGAACTGGCCGCCTGGAACTGGCCGCCTGGAACTGGCCGCCTGGAACTGGCCGCCTGGAACTGGCCGCCTGGAACTGGCCGCCTGGAACTGGCCGCCTGGAACTGGCCGCCTGGAACTGGCCGCCTGGAACTGGCCGCCTGGAACTGGCCGCCTGGAACTGGCCGCCTGGAACTGGCCGCCTGGAACTGGCCGCCTGGAACTGGCCGCCTGGAACTGGCCGCCTGGAACTGGCCGCCTGGAACTGGCCGCCTGGAACTGGCCGCCTGGAACTGGCCGCCTGGAACTGGCCGCCTGGAACTGGCCGCCTGGAACTGGCCGCCTGGAACTGGCCGCCTGGAACTGGCCGCCTGGAACTGGCCGCCTGGAACTGGCCGCCTGGAACTGGCCGCCTGGAACTGGCCGCCTGGAACTGGCCGCCTGGAACTGGCCGCCTGGAACTGGCCGCCTGGAACTGGCCGCCTGGAACTGGCCGCCTGGAACTGGCCGCCTGGAACTGGCCGCCTGGAACTGGCCGCCTGGAACTGGCCGCCTGGAACTGGCCGCCTGGAACTGTCCGCCTGGAACTGTCCGCCTGGAACTGTCCGCCTGGAACTGTCCGCCTGGAACTGTCCGCCTGGAACTGTCCGCCTGGAACTGTCCGCCTGGAACTGACCGCCTGGAACTGTCCGCCTGGAACTGTCCGCCTGGAACTGTCCGCCTGGAACTGTCCGCCTGGAACTGTCCGCCTGGAACTGTCCGCCTGGAACTGTCCGCCTGGAACTGTCCGCCTGGAACTGTCCGCCTGGAACTGTCCGCCTGGAACTGTCCGCCTGGAACTGTCCGCCTGGAACTGTCCGCCTGGAACTGTCCGCCTGGAACTGTCCGCCTGGAACTGTCCGCCTGGAACTGTCCGCCTGGAACTGTCCGCCTGGAACTGTCCGCCTGGAACTGTCCGCCTGGAACTGTCCGCCTGGAACTGTCCGCCTGGAACTGTCCGCCTGGAACTGTCCGCCTGGAACTGTCCGCCTGGAACTGTCCGCCTGGAACTGTCCGCCTGGAACTGTCCGCCTGGAACTGTCCGCCTGGAACTGTCCGCCTGGAACTGTCCGCCTGGAACTGTCCGCCTGGAACTGTCCGCCTGGAACTGGCCGCCTGGAACTGGCCGCCCGGCCGCCTGGAACCGGCCGCCTGGAACCGGCCGCCTGGAACCGGCCGCCAGCAACTGGCCGCCTGGAACCGGCCGCCTGGAACTGGCCGCCTGGAACTGGCCGCCTGGAACTGGCCGCCTGGAACTGGCCGCCTGGAACTGGCCGCCTGGAACTGGCCGCCTGGAACTGGCCGCCTGGAACTGGCCGCCTGGAACTGGCCGCCTGGAACTCCATCCCGGGATGCAATGATAGCCATCCCGGGATACATGATCACCATCCCGGGATGCATCGATCGCCATCCAAGGATGCTGCGACGCCATCCAGTGGTGTAACGATCGCCATCCACGGATGCATCGATCGCCATCCCGGGATGCATCGATCGCCATCCAGGGATGCTGCGATCCCCATCCCAAGAAGCCATCTCGGGATTAAAACGATAGCCCTCCAGGGATACTGCGATTGCCATCCCGGGATGCATCGATGTTCATTTCGAGATCTTCAACCCGGGATGCAATGATCACCATCCCGGGATGCATCGATCGCCATCCCGGGATGTATCGATCGCCATCCCGGTATGCATCGATCGCCATCCCTGGATGCATCGATCGCCATCTCGAGATCTCCATCCCGGGATGCAATGGTAACCATCCTGGGATGCATGATCACCATCCCGGGATGCATCGATCGCCATCCCGTGATGCATCGATTGCCATTACGGGATGCATCGATCTGCATCCTGGGGGGCTGCGACGCAATCCCGTGGTGTATCGATCGCCACCCCCGGATGCATCGATCACCATCCCGGAATGCATCGATCTCCTAGCGTCGTTCCCAGTCCCACGCCCAGCTTTTCGTCGCTTGCAGTACGGTAAAGCGGGGAGGGCCTGGTACTTCTTCTCACGTGAGTGACGTCAAGGGTAGAAAGGGGTACAAAGACAGGAAGGAGGCATGGGCGTACGTGGGTCTCAGAACAGCAAGAAGAGCGAAGGTACGAGGTAAAATACCACACGTATCTAGCTAGCTAGGGGCGACTGTCTTACTCACCGAGCGTTGAATGTTTGGATGGTTGAATAACACGCGGAATGTAACGACTTCATTCAGAAAATTTTACCATTTTTCGATTACGTCATGCTCACGTGAGAAGATGTACCAGGCCCTCTCCGCTTTACCGTACTGCAAGCGACGAAAAGCTGGGCGTGGGACTGGAACGAGGCTATCGATCTCCATCCCGGGTTGTAATGATAGATATCCCGTGATACATGATCACAATCCTGGGATGCATCGATCGCCATCCTAGGACGAAACGATCGCCATCCAGGGAAGCTGCGATCGCCATCCCGGGATGCATCGATCGCCATCCCTAGATGCCATCTCGAGATTCATCGATCTCCATCCCGGGATTCAATGATAGCTATCCCGGGATACATGATCACCATCCCGGGATGCATCGATCGCCATCTAGGGATGCTGCGACGCCATCCAGTGGTGTATCGATCGCCATCCACGGATGCATCGATCCCCATCCCGGGATGCATCGATCGCCATCCCGGGATGCTGTGATCGCAATACCAAGAAGCCATCCCGGGATGAAAACGATAGCCATCCAGGGATACTGCGATCGCCATCCCCAAAAAAGAAATGCAGATTTAGACGAGATGCAATGATAACCATCTCGGGATGCATCGATCGCCATCCCGGGATGTGTCGATCGCCATCCCGGGATGCATCGATCGCCATCCCGGGATGCATCGATCGCCATCTCGAGATCTCCATCCGGGATGCAATGATAACCATCCTGGGATGCATGTTCACCAACCCGGGATGCATCAATCGCCATCCGGGTATGCATCGATCGCCATCCAGGGATGCTGCGTCACCATCCAGTGGTATATCTATCGCCATCCAAGGATGCATCGATCGCCATCCCGGGATGCTTCGATGCCATCCCGGGATGCATAGATCGCCATTCCGGGATGCTGCGACGCCATCCAGTGGTGTATCGATCGCCATCCACGGATGCATCGATCTCCATCCCGGGATTCATCGATTGCCATCCCGGTGTCATAAAATTTAGGGGATCCCATGAAAATGGGGACCCCGGGTCCCCATTTTCCCTGGTAAAATGGGGACCCCTTTGGGAAAATGGGGACCCCCTCACCATTTTCGTTTTATGTTGCATCAAATACTCACAGCTCGGTGTAGGATGGTTGTTATTTGCATCTCTGCAAGCATGTCTTCGAAAGCATTTGTCCATGTAGAGCATGGATGGAATGTCATCATCATATCAGTCGAAACCTTTACTTAGTCTTGGTACCTGACTATTCGCGCACGACGAATATTCCGCCGTGCGTGAATAGTCTGGTACCGAGACTATATATAACCTTCACTCGCGATGGTTGCTACATACCCTGATAGCTGTAATGCATAAGTCGGACAATGCGCCAAATTTTTCTGTGCAAAGGTTGCTGATCTCTTCTATGTCGGCAGATCATGAACTTGAAGTAAGTTTGACACCGCGCTTATAGCCGCTAATATTAGTCACTGACTCACTGGGCCTCCTCAATGTCTTGCAGACTATATAGTTAGTGGGCTTTATGCTCAATTCTGACTCAGTAGTTAGCTATAGATCTCTCTCACTATGACCATTCCAGCAATCTGGAAAGGAATCAATGCTGCGAGCTTGTTATTGAAAATCCTCATCAAAGATAATTACTACGCCGAGCTATTATTTATGTCTATAATTTTTCTATTGACAAATTTACACAAATTGATTGCTGTATTATAATAACTGCATGGTTAGTGATCAACTACGCCTTGCATAGGTCTGAATTCCAACCTAATAATGTTGGATCCCCATTTTCCCACTGTTAACCATCTGTCATAGAGGGGGTCCCCATTTTCACAAAGGGGGTCCCCATACTCCCGGG
This sequence comes from Axinella damicornis, assembly GCA_963931865.1. Taxonomy (NCBI): domain Eukaryota; kingdom Metazoa; phylum Porifera; class Demospongiae; order Axinellida; family Axinellidae; genus Axinella; species Axinella damicornis. Next base: position 32,589 of record OZ007505.1, on the reverse strand, counting down.
AAAATGGCGACCCGGGGTCCCCATTTTCCCAGGAAAGTGGGGACCCGGGTCACCATATTCCCGGGAATATGGGGACCCCGGGTCCCCATTTTGGGGGTCCCCATTTTCCCATGACACCGGGATGCATCGATCGCAATCCCGGGATGAAACGACAGGGTGCACCGATCGCCATCCCTGGATGCATCGATCGCCAACCCGAGATGACACGATCGCCATCCTGGGATGACACGATAGCCATCCAGGGATGCTGCAATCGTCATCCGGGCTGCATTGATCGGCATCCCTAGATGCCATCCCGAGATTCATCGATCTCCAACCCGGGATGCAATGATAGCCATCCCGGGATACATGATCGCCATCCCGGGATGGGTCGATCGCCATCTAGGGATGCTGCGACGCCATCCAGTGGTGTATCGATCGCCATCCACCAATGCAACAATCGCCATCCCGGGATGTATCGATCGCCATCCCGGAATGCTGCGATCGCAATACCAAGAAGCCATCCCGGGATGAAAACGATAGCCATCCAGGGATACTGCGATCGCCATCCCCAAAAAAGAAATGCAGATTTAGACGAGATGCAATGATCACCATCCCGGGATGCATCGATCGCCATCCCGGGATGTGTCGATCGCCATCCCGGGATGCATCGATCACCATCCCGGGATGCATCGATCGCCATCTCGAGATCTCCATCCCGGGATGCAATGATAACCATCCTGGGATGCATGTTCACCAACCCGGGATGCATCAATCGCCATCCCGGGATGCATCGATCGCCATCAAGGGATGCTGCGACACCATCCAGTGGTATATCGATCGCCATCCACGGATGCATCGACCGCCATCCCGGGATGCATCGATGCCATCCCGGGATGCATAGATCGCCATCCCGGGATGCTGCGACGCCATCCAGTGGTGTATCGATCGCCATCCACGGATGCATCGATCGCCATCACGGGATGCATCGATTGCCTTCCCGGGATGCATCGATCGCAATCCCGGGATGAAACGACAGGGTGCACCGATCGCCATCCCTGGATGCATCGATTCCCATCCCGAGATGAGACTATCGCCATCCTGGGATGACACGATAGCCATCCAGGGATGCTGCAATCGTCATCCCGGCTGCATTGATCGGCATCCCTAGATGCCATCGCGAGATTCATCGATCTCCAACCCGGGATGCAATGATATCCAACCCGGGATACATGATCACTATCCCGGGGTGCATCGATCACCATCTAGGGATGCTGCGACGCCATCCAGTGGTGTATCGATCACCATCCACCGATGCATCGATCGCCATCCCGGGATGCATCGATCGCCATCCCGGGATGCTGCGATCGCAATACCAAGAAGCCATCCCGGGATGAAAACGATAGCCATCCAGGGATACTGCGATCGCCATCCCCAAAAAAGAAATGCAGAAAAATTTGACGAGATGCAATGATCTCCATCCCGGGATGCATCGATCGCCATCCCGGGATGGGTCGATCGCCATCCCGGGATGCATCGATCGCCATCCCGGGATGCATCGATCGCCATCTCGAGATCTCCTTCCCGGGATGCAATGATAACCATCCTGGGATGCATGTTCACCAACCCGGGATGCATCAATCGCCATCCCGGGATGTATCGATCGCCATCCAGGGATGCTGCGACACCATCCAGTGGTATATCGATCGCCATCCACGGATGCATCGATCGCCATCCCTGGATTCATCGATGCTATCCCGGTGTCATGGGAAAATGGGGACCCCCCAAAATGGGGACCCGGGGTCCCCATATACCTGGGAGTATGGGGACCCGGGTCCCCATTTTCCTGGGAAAATGGGGACCCCGGGTCCCCATTTTCCCAGGAGTATGGGGACCCCCTCAGTGAAAATGGGGACCCCCTTTATGTCAGATGGTTAACAGTGAGAAAATGTGGAACCAACAATATTAGGCCTACGTAGGCAGACCTATGCAAGGCCATAACAGTTAATCACTAACCATGCAGTTCTTATAATGTAGCAAATCAGTTTTTGAAAATAATTATGGTAACACATTATAGCTATACATAATAATAGCTTGAGGTTATCTTTGATGAGGATCTTCAAAAACAAGCTGGTCTGAGCATCGATCACTCTCCAGATAGCTAGAATTGTCATAGTTAGAGGGAAGTAAGTACTTATAATGAGTCAGACTTGAGCATATAGCCCACTAACTAGCCTGCATGCAGTGCAAGACAGTGAGGAGGCTCATGCAGTTATAAGCAGCACGTGTCAGGACTCAAGTTCATATGATCTCCTGACATAGAAGAGATCAGCAACCCGGCTTTGCACAGGTATTGGCTTTGTTGGAGGGCTTGCATTGTCCGACTTGCGCATTCTCAGGGTACGTAGCAACCATTGCAAGTAAAGATTTCGACTGATATGATATTCCGTCCTTGCTCTATGCATGGACTGATGTTTTCGCAGACATGCATGCAGAGATGTTATTTGACAAATAAAAACCATCCTACACTGAGCTGTGAGTACTTGATGCAACGTAAAACGAAAATGGTGTGGGGGTCCCTATTTTCCCAAAGGGGTCCCCATTTTACCAGGGAAAATGGGGACCCGGGGTCCCCATTTTCATGGGGTCCCCAAAATTTTATGACACCGGGATGCATAGATCGCCATCTCGGGATGCTGCGACGCCATCCAGTGGTGTATCGATCGCCATCCACGGATGCAGCGATCGCCATCCCGGTGTCAAGTGAAAATAGGCACCCCCGAAAATGGGCATCCTGGATGCCCTTTTTCACGCAAATATAGGCATCCGATGCCCATATTTACGTGAATACAGGCATCCTGATGCCCATATTTACAGTGAATATGGGCATCCCGCTGTGAAATTAGGCATGCAGCTAAGATTTTCATCCAGATGCTCAATTTCACGCAAATATAGTCAGTCACCCAATGCCCATAAATTTGGGCATCCTAATACCCATTTATGTGCATGGGCATCCCGCTGTGAATTCAGCGGAATTATAAAATGCTAAGTTCCATGTAGAAATACATGAACGTACAAAAGTAAATAACAAACTTGGTAGCTATACTATAAATCTGCAGAATACAAGACTTAAATTTATGAATGACACAACTAAGTAGTAATTTATGTATGTATAAGAACTAATCATTTCCTAAAGTTCATCTTCATCTCCAGCTATGTTGATCCTTCTGGGTACTGCTGATAGCGCAAGTAATTGTATATTATATACGCAGAACGAGAATCGTCCGTCTGTGCATGGCTTAGAGTTCGGCTCTTGGATGGCGTCTCGATCTCCCATTCTCGCACAGTATATATCACTGCAAAAACAACATGTTTGTTTAACCAAGAATTCGGTAACCTCAGTTGCAGTTCAGTGTCATATATAGGATTCATCAGGTGACCATACCTGATCTGTTTGTAGCTACCGAGATATATATATGAGTTACAACCACAACAATGTGTCGCTTCCACAGTGCAAGGACACGTGCATGTTACTTTAACCATTTAGGTACACTAGTACTCTACAATCTATATAGCTATGCACTGTGGAAACCACATTGTTGAAGTAACAATACAGTTTGTCATCCCATGACTTGCTTGCAGCTGTCAGTTGTGAGTATTGCATGCACATGCAATGGTTATGATCAGCAGATGCATCCCATGATCCCGTAGCTAGATAAGAGCTGCAACTGAGGTGGCTAAATTTGGTTAAAACAACCATGATTAGTCTACTTTGATTTATGCTCTTTGCGCCTGATTTTCTCACTTTATACTCACCCATCTTGCATTTAACACGTCTTGAGAACTGAACCAGTACCTCTTCTAGCGCCGGACGCGCCATGAACTTTTAAGGGGGTCCGTATAATCACGGAAGGGTCCCCAAAATCACGTGAATATTGGCATCCCGGGATGCCCATATTTACGGGGTGTGTAAATTTTTATGACACCGGGATGCATCGATGGTCATGTCGAGATCTTCATTCCGTTATGCAATGATCACCATCCCGGGATGCATCGATCGCCATCCCGGGATGTATCGATCGCCATCCCGAGATGCATCGATCGCCATCTCGAGATCTCAATCCCGGGATGCAATGGTAACCATCCTGGGATGCATGATCACCATCCAGGGATGCATCGATCGCCATCCCGTAATGCATCAATCGCCACCCCGGGATGCATCGATCACCATCCAGGGATGCTGCGTTGGCCATCCCAAGAAGCCATCCCGGGATGAAAACGATAGCCCTCCAGGGATACTGCGATCGCCATCCCGGGATGCATGGATGGTCATCTCGAGATCTCCATCCCGGGATGCAATGATTACCATCCAAGGATGCATCGATCGCCATCGCGGGATGTATCGATCGCCATCCCGGGATGCATCGATCGCCATCCCGAAATGCATCGATCGCCATCTCGAGATCTCCATCCCGGGATGCAATGGTAACCATCCTGGGATGCATGATTACAATCCCGGGATGCATCGATCGCCATCCCGTGATGCATCGATCGCCATCCCGGGATGCATCGATTGCCATCCAGGGATGCTGCGTTGGCCATCCCAAGAAGCCATCCCGGCATGAAAACGATAGCCCTCCAGGGATACTGCGATCGCCATCCCGGGATGCATCGATGGTCATCTCGAGATAAGAGCTGCAACTGAGGTGGCTAAATTTGGTTAAAACAACCATGATTAGTCTACTTTGATTTATGCTCTTTACGCCTGATTTTCTCACTTTATACTCACCCATCTTGCATTTAACACGTCTTGAGAACTGAACCCGTACCTCTTCTAGCGCCGGACGCGCCATGAACTTTTAAGGGGGTCCGTATAATCGCGGAAGGGTCCCCAAAATCACGTGAATATTGGCATCCCGGGATGCCCAAATTTACGGGGTGTGTAAATTTTTATGACACCGGCATGCATCGATGGTCATGTCGAGATCTTCATTCCGTTATGCAATGATCACCATCCCGGGATGCATCGATCGCCATCCCGGGATGCATCGATCGCCATCCCGGGATGCATCGATCGCCATCCCGGGATGCATCGATCGCCATCCCGAGATGCATCGATCGCCATCTCGAGATCTCCATCCCGGGATGCAATGGTAACCATCCTGGGATGCATGATCACCATCCAGGGATGCATCGATCGCCATCCCGTAATGCATCGATCGCCATCCCGGGATGCATCGATCACCATCCAGGGATGCTGCGTTCGCCATCCCAAGAAGCCATCCCGGGATGAAAACGATAGCCCTCCAGGGATACTGCGATCGCCATCCCGGGATGCATGGATGGTCATCTCGAGATCTCCATCCCGGGATGCAATGATCACCATCCAAGGATGCATCGATCGCCATCGCGGGATGTATCGATCGCCATCCCGGGATGCATCGATCGCCATCCCGAAATGCATCGATCGCCATCTCGAGATCTCCATCCCGGGATGCAATGGTAACCATCCTGGGATGCATGATCACCATCCCGGGATGCATCGATCACCATCCCGTGACGCATCGATCGGCATCCCGGGATGCATCGATCGCCATCCAGGGATGCTGCGTTGGCCATCCCAAGAAGCCATCCCGGCATGAAAACGATAGCCCTCCAGGGATACTGCGATCGCCATCCCGGGATGCATCGATGGTTATCTCGAGATCTCCATCCCGGGATGCAATGATCACCATCCCGGGATGCATCTATTGCCATCCCGGGATGTATCGATCGCCATCCCGGGATGCATCGATCGCCATCCCGAGATGCAACGCTCGCCATCTCGAGATCTCCATCCCGGGATGCAATGGTAACCATCCTGGGATGCATGATCACCATCCCGGGATGCATCGACCGCCATCCCGTAATGCATCGATCGCCATCCCGGGATGCATCGATCGCCATCCAGGGAATATGCCTTCGCCATCCCAAGAAGCCTTCCCGGGATGAAAACGATAGCCCTCCAGGGATACTGCGATCGCTATCCCGGGATGCATCGATGGTCATCTCGAGATCTCCATCCCGGGATGAAATGATCATCAATCACGGGATGCATCGATCGCCATCCCGGGATGTATTGATCGCCATGCCGTTATGCATCGATCGCCATCCCGAGATGCATCGATCGCCATGTCGAGATCTCCATCCTGGGATGCAATGGTAACCATCCTGGGATGCATGATCACCATCCCGGGATGCATCGATCGCCATCCCATAATGCATCGATCGCCATCCCGGGATGCATCGATCGCCATCCAGGGCTGCTGTGCTCGCCATCCCAAGAAGTCATCCCGGGATGAAAACGATAGCCCTTCAGAGATGCTGCGATCGCCATCCCGGGATGTATCGATCGCCATCCAGTGATGCATCGATCGCCATCTCGAGATCTCCATCCCGGGATGCAATGGTAACCATCCTGGGATGCATGATCACCATTCCGGGATGCATCGATCGCCATCCCTTAATCCATCGATCGCCATTCTGGGAAGCGGCGACGCCATCCGGTGGTGTATCGATCGCTACCCCCGAATGCATCGATTACCATCACGGGATGCATCGATCTCCATCCCGGGTTGTAATGATAGCCATCCCGTGATGCATGTTCACAATCCTGGGATGCATCGATCGCCATCCTAGGACAAAACGATCGCCGACCAAGGATGCTGCGATCGTCATCCCGGGGTGCATCAATCGCCTTCCCTGGATGCCTCACGAGATTCATCGATCTCCATCCCGGGATGCATCGATCGCCATCCAAGGATGCTGCGACGCCATCTAGTGGTGTATAGATCGCCATCCACGGATGCATCGATCGCCATCCCGGGATGCATCGATCGCCATCCAGGGATGCTGCGATCGCCATCCCAAGAAGCCATCCAGGGATGAAAACGATAGCCCTCCATGGATACTGCGATCGCCATCCCGAGATGCATCGATGGTCACCTCGAGATCTCCATCCCGGGATGCAATGATTAGCATCCCGGAAGCTTCGATCGCCATCCCGGGATGTATCGATCGCCATCCCGGGATGCATCGATCGCCATCCCGAGATGCATCGATCGCCATCTCGAGATCTCCATCCCGGGACAGCAATGGTAACCATCCTGGGATGCATGATCACCATCCCGGAATGCATCGATCGCCATCCCGTAATCCATCGATCGCCATCCCGGGATGCATCGATCGCCATCCAGGGAGGCGGCGACGCCATCCCGTGGTGTATCGATCGCCACCCCCGAATGCATCGATCACCATCCCGGGATGCATCGATCTCCATCCCGGGTTGTAATGACAGCCATCCCGTGATGCATGTTCACAATCCTGGGATGCATCGATCGCCATCCTAGGACGAAACGATCGCCTACCAGGAATGCTGCGATCGTCATCCCGGGGTGCATCGATCGCCATCCCTTGATGCCTCCCGAGATTTATCTCTCTCCATCGCGGGATGCAATGATAGCCATCCCGGGATACATGATCACCATCCCGGGATGCATCGATCGCCATCCAAGGATTCTGCGACGCCATCTAGTGGTGTATCGATCGCCATCCACGGATGCATCGATCGCCATATCGGGATGCATCGATCGCCAACCCGAAATGCATCGATCGCCATCTCGAGATCTCCAATCCGGGATGAAATGGTAACCATCCTGGGATGCATGATCACCATCCCGGGATGCATCGATCGCCATCCCGTGATGCATCGATCGCCATCCCGGGATGCATCGATCGCCATCCAGGGCTGCTGTGTTTGCCATCCCAATAAGTCATCCCGGGATGAAAACGATAGCCCTCCAGAGATGCTGCGATCGCCATCCCGGGATGCATCGATCGCCATCCCGTGATGCATCGATCGCCATCTCGAGATCTCCATCCCGGGATGCAATGGTAACCATCCTGGGATGCATGATCACCATTCCGGGATGCATCGATCGCCATCCCGTAATCCATCGATCGCCATCCCGGGATTCATCGATTGACATTCTGGGAAGCGGCGACGCCATCCCGTGGTGTATCGATCGCCACCCCCGAATGCATCGATCACCATCCCGGGATGCATCGATCTCCATCCCGGGTTGTAATGATAGCCATCCCGTGATGCATGTTCACAATCCTGGGATGCATCGATCGCCATCCTAGGACGAAACGATCGCAGACCAAGGATGCTGCGATCGTCATCTCGGGGTGCATCGATCGCCTTCCCTGGATGCCTCCCGAGATTCATCGTTCTCCATCCCGGGTTGCAATGATATCCATCCCGGGAGGCATCGATCGCCATCCAAGGATGCTGCGACGCCATCTAGTGGTGTATAGATCGCCATCCACGGATGCATCGATCGCCATCCGGGATGCATCGATCGCCATCCAGGGATGCTGCAATCGCAATCCCAAGAAGCCATCCCGGGATGAACACGAAAGCCATCCAGGGATACCGCGATCGTCATCCCGGGATGCATCGATGGTCATCTCGAGATCTCCACGGGATGCAATGATCACCATCCCGGGATGCATCCATCGCCATCCCGGGATGTATCGATCGCCATCCCGGGATGCATCGATCGCCATCCCGAGATGCATCGATCGCCATCTCGAGATCTCCATCCCGGGATGCAATGGTAACCATCCTGGGATGCATGATCACCATCCAGGGATGCATCGATCGCCATCCCGTAATGCAACGATCGCAATCCCAGGATGCATCGATCACCATCCAGGGATGCTGCGTTCGCCATCCCAAGAAGCCATCCCGGCATGAAAACGATAGCCCTCCAGGGATACTGCGATCGCCATCCCGGGTTGCATGGATGGTCATCTCGAGATCTCCATCCCGGGATGCAATGATCACCATCCAAGGATGCATCGATCGCCATCGCGGGATGTATCGATCGCCATCCCGGGATGCATCGATCGCCATCCCGAAATGCATCGATCGCCATCTCGAGATCTCCATCCCGGGATGCAATGGTAACCATCCAGGGATGCGTGATCACCATCCCGGGATGCATCGATCGCCATCCCGTGATGCATCGATCGCCATCCCGGGATGCATCGATCGCCATCCAGGGATGCTGCGTTGGCCATCCCAAGAAGCCATCCCGGCATGAAAACGATAGCCCTCCAGGGATACTGCGATCGCCATCCCGGGATGCATCGATTGTCATCTCGAGATCTCCATCCCGGGATGCAATGATCACCATCCCGGGATTCATCTATTGCCATCCCGGGATGTATCGATCGCCATCCCGGGATGCATCGATCGCCATCCCGAGATGCAACGCTCGCCATCTCGAGATCTCCATCCCGGGATACAATGGTAACCATCCTGGGATGCATGATCACCATCCAGGGATGCATCGATCGCCATCCCGTAATGCATCAATCGCCATCCCGGGATGCATCGATCGCCATCCAGGGATGCTGCGTTCGCCATCCCAAGAAGCCTTCCCGGGATGAAAACGATAGCCCTCCAGGGATACTGCGATCGCCATCCTGGGATGCATCGATGGTCATCTCAAGATCTTCATCCCGGGATGAAATGATCATCAATCACGGGATGCATCGATCGCCATCCCGGGATGCATCGATCGCAATCCAGGGCTGCTGTGTTCGCCATCCCAAGAAGTCATCCCGGGATGAAAACGATAGCCCTCCAGAGATGCTGCGATCGCCATCCCGGGATGCGTCGATCGCCATCCCGTGATGCATCGATCGCCATCTCGAGATCTCCATCCCGGGATGCAATGGTAACCATCCTGTGATGCATGATCACCATTCCGGGATGCATCGATCGCCATCCCGTAATCCATCGATCGCCATCCCGGGAATCATCGATTGCCATTCTGGGAAGCGACGACGCCATCCCGTGGTGTATTGATCGCCACCCCCGAATACATCGATCACCATCACGGGACGAATCGATCTCCATTCCGGGTTGTAATGATAGCCATCCCGTGATGCATGTTCACAATCCTGGGATGCATCGATCGCATTTTTGGACGAAACGATCGCCGACCAAGGATGCTGCGATCGTCATCCCGGGGTGCATCGATCGCCTTCCCTGGATGCCCCCCGAGATTCATCGATTTCCATCCCGGGATGCAATGATATCCATCCCGGGATACATGATCACCATCCCGGGATGCATTGATCGCCATCCAAGGATGCTGCAACGCCATCTAGTGGTGTATAGATCGCCATCCACGGATGCATCGATCGCCATCCCGGGATGCATCGATCGCCATCCAGGGATGCAGCGATCGCCAACCCAAGAAGCCATCCCGGGATGACAACGATAGCCCTTCAGGGATACTGCGATCGCCATCCCGAGATGCATCGATGGTCACCTCGAGATCTCCATCCCGGGATGCAATGATTAGCATCCCAAAAGCATCGATCGCCATCCCGGGATGTATCGATGGCCATCCCGGGATGCATCGATCTCCATCCTGGGTTGTAATGATAGCCATACCGTGATGCATGATCACAATTTTGGGATGCATCGATCGCCATCCTAGGACGAAACGATCGCCATCCAGGGATGTTGCGATTGCCATCCCGGGGTGCATCGATCGCCATCCCTAGATGCCACGCGAGATTAATCGATCTCCATCCCGGGATGCAACGATAGCCATCCCGGGATACATGATCACCATCCAGGGATGCATCGATCGCCATCCAGGGATGCTTCGACACAATCCAGTGGTGTACGATCGCTATCCACGGATGCATCGATCGCCGTCCCAGGATGCATTGATCGCCATTCCGGGATTCAGCGATTACCATCCCGGGATGTATCGAACGCCATCCAGTGATGCTGCGATCGCCATCCCAAGAAGCCATCCCGGGATGAAAACGATAGCCATCCAGGGATACTGCGATCACCATCCTGGGATGCATCGATGGTCATCTCGAGATCTCCATCCCCGGATGCAATGATCACCATACCGGGATGCATCGATCGCCGTCCCGGGATGTATCGATCGCCATCCCGGGATGCATCGATCGCCATCCCGGGATTCATCGCTCACCATCCCGGGATGCATAGATCGCCATCCAGGGATGCTGCGATCGCCATCCCAAAAAGCCACCCCGGGATGAAAACGATAGCCATCCAGGGATACTGCGATCGCCATCCTGGGATGCATCGATGGTCATCTCGAGATCTCCATCCCGGGATGCAATGATCATCATCCCGGGATGCATCGATCGCCATCCCGGGATGTATGGATCGCCATCCCGGGATGCATCGATCGCCATCCCGGGATTCATCGCTCATCATCCCGGGATGCATCGATCGCCATCCAGGGATGCTGCGATCGCCATCCCAAGAAGCCATCCCGGGATGAAAACAAAAGCCATCCAGGGATACTGCGATTGCCATCCCTGGTTGCATCGATGGTCATCTCGAGATCTCCATCCCGGGATGCAATGATCACCATCCCGGGATGCATCGATCGCCATCCCGGGATGCATCGATCGCCATTCCGGGATGCATCGGTTGCCATTGCGGGATGCATCGATCGCCATCTCGAGATTTCCATCCCGGGATGCAATGTAACCATCCAGTGATGCGTGATCACCATCCCGGGATGCATCGATCTCCATCCCGGGATGCATCGATCGCCATCCTGGGAGGCTGCGACGCCATCCCGTGGCCTATCGAACGCCACACCCGGATGCATCGATCACCATCCCGGGATGCATCGATTTCCATCTCGGGTTGTAATGATAGCCATCCCGTGATGGATGATCAGAATCCAGGGATTCATCGATCGCCATCCTAGGACGAAACGATCGCCATCCAGGGATGCTGCGATTGCCATCCCGGGGTGCATCGATCGCCATCCTGGATGCCAACCTGAGAATCATCGATCTCCAGCACGGGATGAAATGATAGGCATCCCGGGATACATGATCACCATCCCGGGATGCATCGATCGCCATCCCAAGAAGCCATCCCGCGATGAAAACAAAAGCCATCCAGGGATGCTGCGATCGCCATCCCGGGATGCATCGATGGTCATTCGAGATCTCCGCAGGATGCAATGATCACCATCCCGGGATGCATCGATCGCCAACCCGGGATGCATCGATCGCCATCGTGGGATGCATGGATCGCCATCTCGAGATCTCCATCCCGGGATGCAATGTAACCATCCAGTGATGCATGATCACCATCCCGGAATGCATCGATCGCCATCCCGGGACGCATCGATCGCCATCCCGGGATGCAGCGATCGCAATCCTGGAAGGCTGCGACGCCATCCCGTGGCCTATCGATCGCCACACCGGGATGCATCGATCACCATCCCGGGATTCATCGATCTCCATCCCGGGTTGTTATGATAGCCATCCCGTGATGGATGATCACAATCCTGGGATGCATCGATCGCCATCCTAGGACGAAACGATCGCCATCCAGGGATGCTGCGATCGCCATCCTGGGGCGCATCGATCGCCATCCCTCGATGCCATCCCGAGATTTATCGATCTCCGTCCCGGGATGCAATGATAGCCATCCCGGGATACATGATCACCATCCCGGGATGCATCGATCGCCATCCAGGGATGCTGCGACGCAATCCAGTGGTTTACGATCGATATCCACGGATGCATCGATCGCCGTTCCTGGATGCATTGATCGCCATCCCGGGATTCAGCGATTACCATCCCGGGATGTATCAAACGCCATCCAGTGATGCTGCGATCGCCATCCCAAGAAGCCATCCCAGGATGAAAACGATAGCCATCCAGGGATACTGCGATCGCCATCCTGGGATGCATCGATGGTCATCTCGAGATCTCCATCCCCGGATGCAATGATCACCATACCGGGATGCATCGATCGCCGTCCCGGGATGTATGGATCGCCATCCTGGGATGCATCGATCGCCATCGCGGGATTTATCGCTCACCATCCCGCGATGCATAGATCGCCATCCAGGGATGCTGCGATTGCCATCCCAAGAAGCCATCCCGGGATGAAAACGATAGCCATCCAGGGATACTGCGCTCGCCATAAGGGGATGCATCGATGGTCATCTCGAGATCTCCATCCCGGGATGCAATGATCACCATCCCGGGATGCATCGATCGCCATCCCGGGATGCATCGATCGCCATCCCGGGATTCATCGATCACCATCACGGGATGCATCGCCCGCCATCCAGAGATGCTGTGATCGCCGTCCTGGGCGGCTGCGACGCCATCCCGTGGTGTATCGATCACCACCCGCGGATGCATCGATCACCATCCCGGGATGCATCGATCTCCATCCTGGGTTGTAATGTTAGCCATCCCGTGATGCATGATCACAATCCTGGGATGCATCGATCGCCATCCTAGGACGAAACGATCGCCATCCTGGGATGCTGCGATCTCCATCCCAGTGTGCATCGATCGCCATCCCAAGATGCGATCGCTAGATTAATCGATCTCCATCCCGGGATGCAATGATAGCCATCCCGGGATACATGATCACCATCCCGGGATGCATCGATCGCCATCCAGGGATGCTGCAACGCCTTGCAGTGGTGTATCGATCGCCATCCGCGGATGCGTCGATCGCCATCCCGGAATGCTTCAATCGCCATACAAGGATGTTGCGACGCAATCCAGTGGTGTACGATCGCCATCCACGGATGCATCGAGCGCCGTCCCTGGATGCATTGATCGCCATCCCGGGATTCAGCGATTACCATCCCGGGATGCATCGAACGCCATCCAGGGATGCTGCGATCGCCATCCCAAGAAGCCATCCCGGGTTGTAAACGATTGCCATCCAGGGATACTGCGATCGCCATCCTGGGAGGCATCGATGGTCATCTCAAGATCTCCATCCCTGGATGCCATGATCACCATTCCGGGATGTATCGATCGCAATCCTGGGATGCATCGATCGCCATCCCGGGATTCATCGCTCACCATTCCGGGATGCATCGATCGACATCCCGGGATGTATCGATCGCCATCCCGGGATGCATCGATCGCCATCCCGGGATTCATCGATCACCATTTAGGGATGCTGCGATCGCCATCCCAAGAAGCCATCCCGGGATGAAAATGATAGCCATCCAGGGATTCTGCGATCGCCATCCCGGGATGCATTGATCGCCATCTCGAGATCTCCATCCCGGGATGCAATGGTAACCATCCTGGGATGCATGATCACCATCCCGAGATGCATCGATCACCATCCGGGGATGCATCGATTGCCATCCAGGGATGCTGCGATTGCCATCCCGGGGTGCATCGATCGCCATCCCTAGATGCCATCGCGAGATTAATCGATCACCATCCCGGGATGCAATGATAGCCATCCCGGGATACATGATCACCATTCCGGGACGCATCGATCGCCATCCAGGAATGCTGCGACGCCTTCCAGTGGTGTATCGATCGCGATCCGCGGATGCATCAATTGCCATCCCGGCCGGAATGCGTCGATCGCCATCCCGGGATGCTGCGACGCAATCCAGTGGTGTACGATCGCCATCCACGGATGCATCGATCGCCGTCCCTGGATGCATTTATCGCCATCCCGGGATTCATGGATTACCATCCCGGGATGCATCGATCGCCATCCTGGGATTCGTCGATCACCATTCCGGGATGCATTGATTACCATCCAGGGATGCTGCGATCGCCATCCCGGGGTGCATCGATCGCCATCCCTAGATGCCATCGCGAGATTAATCGATCTCCATCCCGGGATGCAATGATAGCCATCCCGGGATACATGATCACCATCCCGGGATGCATCGATCGCCATCCAGGGATGCTGCGACGCCTTCCAGATGTGTATCGATCGCCATCCGCGGATGCATCAATCGCCATCCCGGAATGCATCGATCGCCATCCCGGAATGCTGCGACGCAATCCAGTGGTGTACGATTGTCAATCACGGATGCATCGATCGCCGTCCCTGGATGCATTGATCGCCATCCCGGGATTCAGCGATCACCATCCCTGTATGCATCGATCGCCATCCTGGGATGCATCAATCGCCATCCCGGGATTCATCGATCACGATCCCGGGATGCATCGATTGCCATCCAAGGATGCTGCGATCGCCATCCCGGGGTGCATCGATCGCCATCCCTTTATGCCATCGCGAGATTAATCAATCTCCATCCCGGGATGCAATGATAGCCATCCCGGGATACATGATTACCATCCCGGGACGCATCGATCGCCATCCAGGGATGCTGCGACGCCTTCCAGTGGTGTATCGATCGCCATCCGCGGATGCATCAATCGCCATCCCGGAATGCATCGATCGCCATCCCGGGATGCTGCGACGCAATCCAGTGGTGTACTATCGCCATCCACGGATGCATCGATCGCCGTCCCTGGATGCATTGATCGCCATCCCGGGATTTAGCGATCACCATCCCGGGATGCATCGATCGCCATCCTGGGATGCATCGATCGCCATCCCGGGATTCATCGATCACCATCTCGGGATGCATCGATCGCCATCCAGGGATGCTGCGATCGCCATCCTGGGATGCTGCGACGCCATCCCGTGGTGTATCGATCACACCCGAGGATGCATCAATCACCATCCCGGGATGCATCGACCTCCATCCTGGGTTGTAATGATAGCCATCCCGTGATGCATCGATCACCATTCAGGAATGCATCGATCGCCATCCTAGGACGAAACGATCGCCGTCCAGGGATGCTGCGATCGCCATCCCGGGGTGCATCGATCGCCATCCCTAGATGTCATCGCGAGATTAATCGATCTCCATCCCGGGATGCAATGATAGCCATCGCGGGATACGTGATCACCATCCCGGGATGCATCGATCGCCATCCAGGGATGCTGCGACGCCATCCAGTGGTGTATCGATCATCATCCGCGGATGCATCGATCGCCATCACGGGATGCATCGATCGCCATCCCGGGGTGCTGCGACGCCATCCAGTTGTGTACGATCGCCATCCACAGATGCATCGATCGCCGTCCCTGGATGCATTGATTGCCATCCAGGATGCTGCGATCGCCATCCCAAGAAGCCATCCCGGATGAAAACGATAGCCTTCCAGGGATACTGCGATCGCCATCCCGGGATGCAATGATCACCATCCCGGGATGCATCGATCGCCATCCCGGGATGTATCGATCGCCATCCCGGGATGCATCGATCGCCATGCAGGGATTTATCGCTCACCATCCCGGGATGCATCGATCGCCATCCAGGGATGCTGCGATCGCCATCCCAAGAAGCCATCCTGGGATGAAAACGAAAGCCATCCAGCGATACTGCGATCGCCATCCAGGGATGCATCGATGGTCATCTTGAGATCTCCATCCCGGGATGCAAGGATCACCATCCCGGGATGCAAGGATCACCATCCCGGGATGCATCGATCGCCATCCTGGGATGTATCGATCGCCATCTCGGGATGCATCGATCGCTATCCTGGGATTCATCGATCGCCATCTCGAGATCTCCATCCCGGGATGCAATGGTAACCATCCTGGGATGCATCGATCGCCATCCCGGGATTCATCGATCACCATCCCGGGATGCATCGATCGCCATCCAGGGATGCTGCGATCGCCATCCTGGGAGGCTGCGACACCATCCCGTTGTGTATCAATCTCCACCCGCGGATGCATCGATCACCATCCCGGAATGCATCGATCTCCATCATGGGTTGTAATGATAGCCATTCCGTTATGCATGATCACAATCCTGGGATGCATCGATCGCCATCCTAGGACGAAACGATCGCCATCCAGGGATGCTGCGATCTCCATCCCGGGGTGCATCGATCGCCATCCCTAGATGCCATCGCGAGATTAATCGATCTCCATCCCGAGATGCAATGATAGCCATCCTGGGATACATGATCACCATCCCGGGATGCATCGATCGCCATCCAGGGATGCTGCGATGCCATCGAGTGGTGTATGGATCGCCATCCGCGGATGCATCGATCGCCATCCCTGGATGCATCGGTCGCCATCCATGGATGCTGCGACGCCATCCAGTGGTGTACGATCGCCATCCACGGATGCATCGATCGCCGTCCCTGGATGCATAGATCGCCATCCCGGGATTCATGGATTACCATCCCGGGATGCATCGATCGCCATCCAGGGATGCTGCGATCGCCATCCCAAGAAGCCATCCCGGGATGAAAACGATAGCCATCCAGGGATACTGCGATCGCCATCCCGGGATGCATCGATGGTCATCTCGAGATCTCCATCCCGGGATGCAATGATCACCATCCCGGATGCATCGATCGCCATCCCTAGATGCCATCGCGAGATTAATCGATCTCCATCCCGAGATGCAATGATAGCCATCCTGGGATACACGATCGCCATCCCTGGATGCATCGATCACCATCCATGGATGCTGCGACGCCATCCAGTGGTGTACGATCGCCATCCACGGATGCATCGATCGCCGTCCCTGGATGCATTGATCGCCATCCCGGGATTCATGGATTACCATCCCCGGATGCATCGATCGCCATCCAGGGATGCTGCGATCGCCATCCCAAGAAGCCATCCCGGGATGAAAACGATAGCCATCGAGGGATACTGCGATCGCCATCCCGGGATGCATCGATGGTCATCTCGAGATCTCCATCCCGGGATGCAATGATCACCATCCCGGGATGCATCGATCGCCAACCCGGGATGTATCGATTGCCATCCAGGGATGCATCGATCGCCATCCCGGGATGCATCGATCGCCATCCAGGGATGCTGCGACGCCATCCAGTGGTGTACGATCGCCATCCACGGATGCATCGATCGCCGTCCCTGGATGCATTGATCGCCATCCCGGGATTCATGGATTACCATCCCGGGATGCATCGATCGCCATCCAGGGATGCTGCGATCGCCATCCCAAGAAGCCATCCCGGGATGAAAACGATAGCCATCCAGGGATACTGCGATCGCCATCCCGGGATGCATCGATGGTCATCTCGAGATCTCCATCCCGGGATGCAATGATCACCATCCCGGGATGCATCGATCGCCATCCCGGGATGTATCGATTGCCATCCAGGGATGCATCGATCGCCATCCCGGGATGCATCGATCGCCATCTCGAGATCTCCATCCCGGGATGCAATGATAACCATCCTGGGATGCATGATCGCCATCGCTGGATTCATCGATCGCCATCCCGGGATGTATCGATCACCATCGTTGGAGGCTGCGACGCCATCCCGTGATGTATCGATCGCCACCTGGGGATGCATCGATCACCATCCGGGGATGCATCCATCGCCATTCTGGGATGCAATGATAGCCATCCAGGGATACTGCGATTGCCATCCCGGGATGCATCGATCGTCATTTCAATAGCTCCATGCCGGGATGATATGATAGCCATCCAGGGATGCATCGATCTCCATCCCGAGATGCAATGATAGCCATCACGGGATACATGATCACTATCTCGAGAAGCATTGATCGCCAACCACGGACGCTGCAATGCCACTCCTGGTGTATCGATCGCCACCCCCGGATGCATCGATCACCATCCCGTGATGCATCGATCGCCATCTCGAGATGAAACGATCGCCACCGAGAGGTGCTGCGATCGTCATCCCGGGTGCATCGATCGCCATCCCGGGATGCATCGATCGCCATCCAGGGATGCTGCGATCGCCATCCCAAGAAGACAACCCGGGATGCATCGATAGCCATCCCGGGATGCATCGATCGTCATCTCGAGATCTCCATCCCCGGATGCAATGATAGCCATCCTGGGATGCATCGATCTCCATCCCGAGATGCAATGATAGCCATCAGGGGATACATGATCACTATCTCGAGATGCATCGATCGCCAACCGGGGATGCTGCAACGCCACTCCTGGTGTATCGATCGCCACCCTCGGATGCATCGATCACCATCCCGTGATGCATCGATCGCCATCCCGAGATGAAACAATCGCCATCGAGGGGTGCTGCGATCGTCATCCCGGGTGCATCGATCGCCATCCAGGGATGTTGCGATCGCCATCCCAAGAAGACAACCCGGGATGCATCGATAGCCATCCAATGATGCCGCGATCGCCATCTCGGGATGCATCGATCGTCATCTCGAGATCTCCATCCCAGGATGCAATGATAGCCATGCATCCTGGGATGCATGATCACCTTCCCGGGATGCATTGATCGCCATGCGGGGATGCATCGATTGCCATCCTGGGAGGCTGCGACGCCATCCCATGCTATATCAATCGCCACCCCCGGATGCATCGATCACCATCCTGGGATTCATCGATCCTCATCCCGGGAGGAAATGATCGCCATCCAGGGATGCTGCAATTGTCATTCCGGTTTGCGAAGCCATCGATCAATAGCAAGTAAGTATGCATTCAATAATCTCGAGTTGCGAATGGGAAGTCCTACGCTTTCAGTTGTTACGCGCGTTAGAAGTAGCGCAAGCGATCAATATTCGCTTAGGAGCCATTGAACTTTGAACCCTCGTAACGTAAACTCAATATTAGCGGTGAATGGGTGGTTTAAGCTCATAGGGTCACATTTAATGCTGTGGGGGAGATTTCAATATATTTTGGGCCCTAAAGAGTTAATGACCGTGCCCAAAGAGTTAACCCTTTAAACCCGATAGTACACTTTTGTGTACAATTTAGTAGTGCGAACTTCTAAGGCTTCTGTTTGTCGGGCAGCGACGTCAAACGGCTTTATGCCGCTCCAGCTGATTGGTAAGTACTCTCCCACTCTGTAACTACCGTAGTAAAGGCATGCTAAGATGTTGAGCGTTGTTGTGGGCAGCTGTTTGAGCAGCGCTGAGTCGGCCATTGATGGCTGTTCAAAGAGTACGAATAAAAAGGCTTATGCCGCCTTCGTTCTGTGGTTACCTGAAGTAGCGCTCGCGTCGTGAGTCACTATTGGTCTCCCCCATCCAGCACTCAAGTATATTAAGGACAGGGGAAATGTTTTTCAGACATGATATTTGCACAGCTTTGCTTACACAGGTATTTGAAGGTGAAAGTGGGAGTGGAACCAGTGAAACTTGGTACCATTGGAAAGCTCATGAAATGGAGTAAACAATAAATATGATTATGACGTCACTGAATGGAGGTGTTACTTCCTGTTTACATTCAAAAAGCTGTCTTGATGGTCCTATTTTCTTGCCACTATGCTGTACAGTTTGAAGATTGATACAGGTGTCTAACAGTTGTTTTCAACAGCTTGTTTGTCTGTGTAAATGGTTCAGTCTTGGAAAATGTTAACTGGTTAATGCTTGGTATTTTATAACAGCTTTTGTACAACCGTTGCAATAAAATAAGCTTGTTTTGACCATAAACTAGCTAATATCTTCTGTCTACCGCGTTGTATCAAAATTTCCAAGACAGATCCTACCTGAGGTGACCGAGCAGACTGTGGCTGGGTATGTCAGACCAGTTAAGGACGCGCAAACTGTATAGCATAACGGATCACTTTCCTTGGGTTTGAGCGCTCAATACGTAGCCATTGTTAACAATACGGATTATTATTTCCGGATATATTCCGCATATTAAGAGACAGCTGCTACTGTGATTCCAGTGCGCACGATCGACCAACACACAACGCTTCACTTACTGCCAGCTGAAGATCCACAGCGAACACTTCTTTCCGTCGTTCTTGTCCTTCGAGCACGTTAAACGTGCGAGCGCTCCACTGCGCTCGAGCGTTGTTTTTCTATGACGTCATGGCGAATATACCGCATTTTCTAATTATCAGCAAGTATTCGCTTTTCGTAGACTGTCCTTATTGTAGCTGAGCAGCAGAGTAAGCAGCAGCAGACTTCAGCTTCTTCCAAGAAAATGACCGCTTTAGTTCAGCATCTCGAACGTCGGCCCCGCACGCAACTAACTTAGTATTTCGCCCCGCCCAGTTCAACCCACTCTTTCCTGTCTAGATAAACTGTGAAAGTGTCATTAGTAATGACCACCCGGGGCATCCCCCGAGCTTAGTCTACCTGCAAGTAGTTCTAGTGTGGTTTTACTGCAGCCAAATAGACCACAGTGGTGAGTAGTGTAAACCTATAATCTATTTCAGGTGTTAAAGAGTTAACAAACTGCAATGTAAGAGAACCTTTCAAGCACGTAGGTATAACCATCACAGGAAGGTGTCTTTACTGCTACCTAGCTTGAGGTTTATATAGCAAGTTAGTGTTGTATAGGGTGGGTGGTGGGTATGTGGTGTAGTTGACTAGGAGGGTAACTAGTGAACTGTAGGTGGGAAGTTCAAGTCCGTGGTTGGGAATTTTTTTTTTAGCCAGTGATTTTTAGGTTGCTACTGTTAGATGTAAAGTGATTGTTTGGTTGCTGGCGTTAGGGTTAAGTGATTGTTTGGTTGCTGGCGTTAGGGTTAAGTGATTGTTTGGTTGCTGGCGTTAGGGTTAAGTGATTGTTTGGTTGCTGGCGTTAGGGTTAAGTGATTGTTTGGTTGCTGGCGTTAGGGTTAAGTGATTGTTTGGTTGCTGGCGTTAGGGTTAAGTGATTGTTTGGTTGCTGGCGTTAGGGTTAAGTGATTGTTTGGTTGCTGGCGTTAGGGTTAAGTGATTGTTTGGTTGCTGGCGTTAGGGTTAAGTGATTGTTTGGTTGCTGGCGTTAGGGTTAAGTGATTGTTTGGTTGCTGGCGTTAGGGTTAAGTGATTGTTTGGTTGCTGGCGTTAGGGTTAAGTGATTGTTTGGTTGCTGGCGTTAGGGTTAAGTGATTGTTTGGTTGCTGGCGTTAGGGTTAAGTGATTGTTTGGTTGCTGGCGTTAGGGTTAAGTGATTGTTTGGTTGCTGGCGTTAGGGTTAAGTGATTGTTTGGTTGCTGGCGTTAGGGTTAAGTGATTGTTTGGTTGCTGGCGTTAGGGTTAAGTGATTGTTTGGTTGCTGGCGTTAGGGTTAAGTGATTGTTTGGTTGCTGGCGTTAGGGTTAAGTGATTGTTTGGTTGCTGGCGTTAGGGTTAAGTGATTGTTTGGTTGCTGGCGTTAGGGTTAAGTGATTGTTTGGTTGCTGGCGTTAGGGTTAAGTGATTGTTTGGTTGCTGGCGTTAGGGTTAAGTGATTGTTTGGTTGCTGGCGTTAGGGTTAAGTGATTTTTGGTTGCTGGCGTTAGGGTTAAGTGATTGTTTGGTTGCTGGCGTTAGGGTTAAGTGATTGTTTGGTTGCTGGCGTTAGGGTTAAGTGATTGTTTGGTTGCTGGCGTTAGGGTTAAGTGATTGTTTGGTTGCTGGCGTTAGGGTTAAGTGATTGTTTGGTTGCTGGCGTTAGGGTTAAGTGATTGTTTGGTTGCTGGCGTTAGGGTTAAGTGATTGTTTGGTTGCTGGCGTTAGGGTTAAGTGATTGTTTGGTTGCTGGCGTTAGGGTTAAGTGATTGTTTGGTTGCTGGCGTTAGGGTTAAGTGATTGTTTGGTTGCTGGCGTTAGGGTTAAGTGATTGTTTGGTTGCTGGCGTTAGGGTTAAGTGATTGTTTGGTTGCTGGCGTTAGGGTTAAGTGATTGTTTGGTTGCTGGCGTTAGGGTTAAGTGATTGTTTGGTTGCTGGCGTTAGGGTTAAGTGATTGTTTGGTTGCTGGCGTTAGGGTTAAGTGATTGTTTGGTTGCTGGCGTTAGGGTTAAGTGATTGTTTGGTTGCTGGCGTTAGGGTTAAGTGATTGTTTGGTTGCTGGCGTTAGGGTTAAGTGATTGTTTGGTTGCTGGCGTTAGGGTTAAGTGATTGTTTGGTTGCTGGCGTTAGGGTTAAGTGATTGTTTGGTTGCTGGCGTTAGGGTTAAGTGATTGTTTGGTTGCTGGCGTTAGGGTTAAGTGATTGTTTGGTTGCTGGCGTTAGGGTTAAGTGATTGTTTGGTTGCTGGCGTTAGGGTTAAGTGATTGTTTGGTTGCTGGCGTTAGGGTTAAGTGATTGTTTGGTTGCTGGCGTTAGGGTTAAGTGATTGTTTGGTTGCTGGCGTTAGGGTTAAGTGATTGTTTGGTTGCTGGCGTTAGGGTTAAGTGATTGTTTGGTTGCTGGCGTTAGGGTTAAGTGATTGTTTGGTTGCTGGCGTTAGGGTTAAGTGATTGTTTGGTTGCTGGCGTTAGGGTTAAGTGATTGTTTGGTTGCTGGCGTTAGGGTTAAGTGATTGTTTGGTTGCTGGCGTTAGGGTTAAGTGATTGTTTGGTTGCTGGCGTTAGGGTTAAGTGATTGTTTGGTTGCTGGCGTTAGGGTTAAGTGATTGTTTGGTTGCTGGCGTTAGGGTTAAGTGATTGTTTGGTTGCTGGCGTTAGGGTTAAGTGATTGTTTGGTTGCTGGCGTTAGGGTTAAGTGATTGTTTGGTTGCTGGCGTTAGGGTTAAGTGATTGTTTGGTTGCTGGCGTTAGGGTTAAGTGATTGTTTGGTTGCTGGCGTTAGGGTTAAGTGATTGTTTGGTTGCTGGCGTTAGGGTTAAGTGATTGTTTGGTTGCTGGCGTTAGGGTTAAGTGATTGTTTGGTTGCTGGCGTTAGGGTTAAGTGATTGTTTGGTTGCTGGCGTTAGGGTTAAGTGATTGTTTGGTTGCTGGCGTTAGGGTTAAGTGATTGTTTGGTTGCTGGCGTTAGGGTTAAGTGATTGTTTGGTTGCTGGCGTTAGGGTTAAGTGATTGTTTGGTTGCTGGCGTTAGGGTTAAGTGATTGTTTGGTTGCTGGCGTTAGGGTTAAGTGATTGTTTGGTTGCTGGCGTTAGGGTTAAGTGATTGTTTGGTTGCTGGCGTTAGGGTTAAGTGATTGTTTGGTTGCTGGCGTTAGGGTTAAGTGATTGTTTGGTTGCTGGCGTTAGGGTTAAGTGATTGTTTGGTTGCTGGCGTTAGGGTTAAGTGATTGTTTGGTTGCTGGCGTTAGGGTTAAGTGATTGTTTGGTTGCTGGCGTTAGGGTTAAGTGATTGTTTGGTTGCTGGCGTTAGGGTTAAGTGATTGTTTGGTTGCTGGCGTTAGGGTTAAGTGATTGTTTGGTTGCTGGCGTTAGGGTTAAGTGATTGTTTGGTTGCTGGCGTTAGGGTTAAGTGATTGTTTGGTTGCTGGCGTTAGGGTTAAGTGATTGTTTGGTTGCTGGCGTTAGGGTTAAGTGATTGTTTGGTTGCTGGCGTTAGGGTTAAGTGATTGTTTGGTTGCTGGCGTTAGGGTTAAGTGATTGTTTGGTTGCTGGCGTTAGGGTTAAGTGATTGTTTGGTTGCTGGCGTTAGGGTTAAGTGATTGTTTGGTTGCTGGCGTTAGGGTTAAGTGATTGTTTGGTTGCTGGCGTTAGGGTTAAGTGATTGTTTGGTTGCTGGCGTTAGGGTTAAGTGATTGTTTGGTTGCTGGCGTTAGGGTTAAGTGATTGTTTGGTTGCTGGCGTTAGGGTTAAGTGATTGTTTGGTTGCTGGCGTTAGGGTTAAGTGATTGTTTGGTTGCTGGCGTTAGGGTTAAGTGATTGTTTGGTTGCTGGCGTTAGGGTTAAGTGATTGTTTGGTTGCTGGCGTTAGGGTTAAGTGATTGTTTGGTTGCTGGCGTTAGGGTTAAGTGATTGTTTGGTTGCTGGCGTTAGGGTTAAGTGATTGTTTGGTTGCTGGCGTTAGGGTTAAGTGATTGTTTGGTTGCTGGCGTTAGGGTTAAGTGATTGTTTGGTTGCTGGCGTTAGGGTTAAGTGATTGTTTGGTTGCTGGCGTTAGGGTTAAGTGATTGTTTGGTTGCTGGCGTTAGGGTTAAGTGATTGTTTGGTTGCTGGCGTTAGGGTTAAGTGATTGTTTGGTTGCTGGCGTTAGGGTTAAGTGATTGTTTGGTTGCTGGCGTTAGGGTTAAGTGATTGTTTGGTTGCTGGCGTTAGGGTTAAGTGATTGTTTGGTTGCTGGCGTTAGGGTTAAGTGATTGTTTGGTTGCTGGCGTTAGGGTTAAGTGATTGTTTGGTTGCTGGCGTTAGGGTTAAGTGATTGTTTGGTTGCTGGCGTTAGGGTTAAGTGATTGTTTGGTTGCTGGCGTTAGGGTTAAGTGATTGTTTGGTTGCTGGCGTTAGGGTTAAGTGATTGTTTGGTTGCTGGCGTTAGGGTTAAGTGATTGTTTGGTTGCTGGCGTTAGGGTTAAGTGATTGTTTGGTTGCTGGCGTTAGGGTTAAGTGATTGTTTGGTTGCTGGCGTTAGGGTTAAGTGATTGTTTGGTTGCTGGCGTTAGGGTTAAGTGATTGTTTGGTTGCTGGCGTTAGGGTTAAGTGATTGTTTGGTTGCTGGCGTTAGGGTTAAGTGATTGTTTGGTTGCTGGCGTTAGGGTTAAGTGATTGTTTGGTTGCTGGCGTTAGGGTTAAGTGATTGTTTGGTTGCTGGCGTTAGGGTTAAGTGATTGTTTGGTTGCTGGCGTTAGGGTTAAGTGATTGTTTGGTTGCTGGCGTTAGGGTTAAGTGATTGTTTGGTTGCTGGCGTTAGGGTTAAGTGATTGTTTGGTTGCTGGCGTTAGGGTTAAGTGATTGTTTGGTTGCTGGCGTTAGGGTTAAGTGATTGTTTGGTTGCTGGCGTTAGGGTTAAGTGATTGTTTGGTTGCTGGCGTTAGGGTTAAGTGATTGTTTGGTTGCTGGCGTTAGGGTTAAGTGATTGTTTGGTTGCTGGCGTTAGGGTTAAGTGATTGTTTGGTTGCTGGCGTTAGGGTTAAGTGATTGTTTGGTTGCTGGCGTTAGGGTTAAGTGATTGTTTGGTTGCTGGCGTTAGGGTTAAGTGATTGTTTGGTTGCTGGCGTTAGGGTTAAGTGATTGTTTGGTTGCTGGCGTTAGGGTTAAGTGATTGTTTGGTTGCTGGCGTTAGGGTTAAGTGATTGTTTGGTTGCTGGCGTTAGGGTTAAGTGATTGTTTGGTTGCTGGCGTTAGGGTTAAGTGATTGTTTGGTTGCTGGCGTTAGGGTTAAGTGATTGTTTGGTTGCTGGCGTTAGGGTTAAGTGATTGTTTGGTTGCTGGCGTTAGGGTTAAGTGATTGTTTGGTTGCTGGCGTTAGGGTTAAGTGATTGTTTGGTTGCTGGCGTTAGGGTTAAGTGATTGTTTGGTTGCTGGCGTTAGGGTTAAGTGATTGTTTGGTTGCTGGCGTTAGGGTTAAGTGATTGTTTGGTTGCTGGCGTTAGGGTTAAGTGATTGTTTGGTTGCTGGCGTTAGGGTTAAGTGATTGTTTGGTTGCTGGCGTTAGGGTTAAGTGATTGTTTGGTTGCTGGCGTTAGGGTTAAGTGATTGTTTGGTTGCTGGCGTTAGGGTTAAGTGATTGTTTGGTTGCTGGCGTTAGGGTTAAGTGATTGTTTGGTTGCTGGCGTTAGGGTTAAGTGATTGTTTGGTTGCTGGCGTTAGGGTTAAGTGATTGTTTGGTTGCTGGCGTTAGGGTTAAGTGATTGTTTGGTTGCTGGCGTTAGGG
Organism: Axinella damicornis; assembly: GCA_963931865.1. Classification (NCBI taxonomy): domain Eukaryota; kingdom Metazoa; phylum Porifera; class Demospongiae; order Axinellida; family Axinellidae; genus Axinella; species Axinella damicornis. The sequence continues at coordinate 6,212 of OZ007505.1, read as the reverse complement.
TTAAGTGATTGTTTGGTTGCTGGCGTTAGGGTTAAGTGATTGTTTGGTTGCTGGCGTTAGGGTTAAGTGATTGTTTGGTTGCTGGCGTTAGGGTTAAGTGATTGTTTGGTTGCTGGCGTTAGGGTTAAGTGATTGTTTGGTTGCTGGCGTTAGGGTTAAGTGATTGTTTGGTTGCTGGCGTTAGGGTTAAGTGATTGTTTGGTTGCTGGCGTTAGGGTTAAGTGATTGTTTGGTTGCTGGCGTTAGGGTTAAGTGATTGTTTGGTTGCTGGCGTTAGGGTTAAGTGATTGTTTGGTTGCTGGCGTTAGGGTTAAGTGATTGTTTGGTTGCTGGCGTTAGGGTTAAGTGATTGTTTGGTTGCTGGCGTTAGGGTTAAGTGATTGTTTGGTTGCTGGCGTTAGGGTTAAGTGATTGTTTGGTTGCTGGCGTTAGGGTTAAGTGATTGTTTGGTTGCTGGCGTTAGGGTTAAGTGATTGTTTGGTTGCTGGCGTTAGGGTTAAGTGATTGTTTGGTTGCTGGCGTTAGGGTTAAGTGATTGTTTGGTTGCTGGCGTTAGGGTTAAGTGATTGTTTGGTTGCTGGCGTTAGGGTTAAGTGATTGTTTGGTTGCTGGCGTTAGGGTTAAGTGATTGTTTGGTTGCTGGCGTTAGGGTTAAGTGATTGTTTGGTTGCTGGCGTTAGGGTTAAGTGATTGTTTGGTTGCTGGCGTTAGGGTTAAGTGATTGTTTGGTTGCTGGCGTTAGGGTTAAGTGATTGTTTGGTTGCTGGCGTTAGGGTTAAGTGATTGTTTGGTTGCTGGCGTTAGGGTTAAGTGATTGTTTGGTTGCTGGCGTTAGGGTTAAGTGATTGTTTGGTTGCTGGCGTTAGGGTTAAGTGATTGTTTGGTTGCTGGCGTTAGGGTTAAGTGATTGTTTGGTTGCTGGCGTTAGGGTTAAGTGATTGTTTGGTTGCTGGCGTTAGGGTTAAGTGATTGTTTGGTTGCTGGCGTTAGGGTTAAGTGATTGTTTGGTTGCTGGCGTTAGGGTTAAGTGATTGTTTGGTTGCTGGCGTTAGGGTTAAGTGATTGTTTGGTTGCTGGCGTTAGGGTTAAGTGATTGTTTGGTTGCTGGCGTTAGGGTTAAGTGATTGTTTGGTTGCTGGCGTTAGGGTTAAGTGATTGTTTGGTTGCTGGCGTTAGGGTTAAGTGATTGTTTGGTTGCTGGCGTTAGGGTTAAGTGATTGTTTGGTTGCTGGCGTTAGGGTTAAGTGATTGTTTGGTTGCTGGCGTTAGGGTTAAGTGATTGTTTGGTTGCTGGCGTTAGGGTTAAGTGATTGTTTGGTTGCTGGCGTTAGGGTTAAGTGATTGTTTGGTTGCTGGCGTTAGGGTTAAGTGATTGTTTGGTTGCTGGCGTTAGGGTTAAGTGATTGTTTGGTTGCTGGCGTTAGGGTTAAGTGATTGTTTGGTTGCTGGCGTTAGGGTTAAGTGATTGTTTGGTTGCTGGCGTTAGGGTTAAGTGATTGTTTGGTTGCTGGCGTTAGGGTTAAGTGATTGTTTGGTTGCTGGCGTTAGGGTTAAGTGATTGTTTGGTTGCTGGCGTTAGGGTTAAGTGATTGTTTGGTTGCTGGCGTTAGGGTTAAGTGATTGTTTGGTTGCTGGCGTTAGGGTTAAGTGATTGTTTGGTTGCTGGCGTTAGGGTTAAGTGATTGTTTGGTTGCTGGCGTTAGGGTTAAGTGATTGTTTGGTTGCTGGCGTTAGGGTTAAGTGATTGTTTGGTTGCTGGCGTTAGGGTTAAGTGATTGTTTGGTTGCTGGCGTTAGGGTTAAGTGATTGTTTGGTTGCTGGCGTTAGGGTTAAGTGATTGTTTGGTTGCTGGCGTTAGGGTTAAGTGATTGTTTGGTTGCTGGCGTTAGGGTTAAGTGATTGTTTGGTTGCTGGCGTTAGGGTTAAGTGATTGTTTGGTTGCTGGCGTTAGGGTTAAGTGATTGTTTGGTTGCTGGCGTTAGGGTTAAGTGATTGTTTGGTTGCTGGCGTTAGGGTTAAGTGATTGTTTGGTTGCTGGCGTTAGGGTTAAGTGATTGTTTGGTTGCTGGCGTTAGGGTTAAGTGATTGTTTGGTTGCTGGCGTTAGGGTTAAGTGATTGTTTGGTTGCTGGCGTTAGGGTTAAGTGATTGTTTGGTTGCTGGCGTTAGGGTTAAGTGATTGTTTGGTTGCTGGCGTTAGGGTTAAGTGATTGTTTGGTTGCTGGCGTTAGGGTTAAGTGATTGTTTGGTTGCTGGCGTTAGGGTTAAGTGATTGTTTGGTTGCTGGCGTTAGGGTTAAGTGATTGTTTGGTTGCTGGCGTTAGGGTTAAGTGATTGTTTGGTTGCTGGCGTTAGGGTTAAGTGATTGTTTGGTTGCTGGCGTTAGGGTTAAGTGATTGTTTGGTTGCTGGCGTTAGGGTTAAGTGATTGTTTGGTTGCTGGCGTTAGGGTTAAGTGATTGTTTGGTTGCTGGCGTTAGGGTTAAGTGATTGTTTGGTTGCTGGCGTTAGGGTTAAGTGATTGTTTGGTTGCTGGCGTTAGGGTTAAGTGATTGTTTGGTTGCTGGCGTTAGGGTTAAGTGATTGTTTGGTTGCTGGCGTTAGGGTTAAGTGATTGTTTGGTTGCTGGCGTTAGGGTTAAGTGATTGTTTGGTTGCTGGCGTTAGGGTTAAGTGATTGTTTGGTTGCTGGCGTTAGGGTTAAGTGATTGTTTGGTTGCTGGCGTTAGGGTTAAGTGATTGTTTGGTTGCTGGCGTTAGGGTTAAGTGATTGTTTGGTTGCTGGCGTTAGGGTTAAGTGATTGTTTGGTTGCTGGCGTTAGGGTTAAGTGATTGTTTGGTTGCTGGCGTTAGGGTTAAGTGATTGTTTGGTTGCTGGCGTTAGGGTTAAGTGATTGTTTGGTTGCTGGCGTTAGGGTTAAGTGATTGTTTGGTTGCTGGCGTTAGGGTTAAGTGATTGTTTGGTTGCTGGCGTTAGGGTTAAGTGATTGTTTGGTTGCTGGCGTTAGGGTTAAGTGATTGTTTGGTTGCTGGCGTTAGGGTTAAGTGATTGTTTGGTTGCTGGCGTTAGGGTTAAGTGATTGTTTGGTTGCTGGCGTTAGGGTTAAGTGATTGTTTGGTTGCTGGCGTTAGGGTTAAGTGATTGTTTGGTTGCTGGCGTTAGGGTTAAGTGATTGTTTGGTTGCTGGCGTTAGGGTTAAGTGATTGTTTGGTTGCTGGCGTTAGGGTTAAGTGATTGTTTGGTTGCTGGCGTTAGGGTTAAGTGATTGTTTGGTTGCTGGCGTTAGGGTTAAGTGATTGTTTGGTTGCTGGCGTTAGGGTTAAGTGATTGTTTGGTTGCTGGCGTTAGGGTTAAGTGATTGTTTGGTTGCTGGCGTTAGGGTTAAGTGATTGTTTGGTTGCTGGCGTTAGGGTTAAGTGATTGTTTGGTTGCTGGCGTTAGGGTTAAGTGATTGTTTGGTTGCTGGCGTTAGGGTTAAGTGATTGTTTGGTTGCTGGCGTTAGGGTTAAGTGATTGTTTGGTTGCTGGCGTTAGGGTTAAGTGATTGTTTGGTTGCTGGCGTTAGGGTTAAGTGATTGTTTGGTTGCTGGCGTTAGGGTTAAGTGATTGTTTGGTTGCTGGCGTTAGGGTTAAGTGATTGTTTGGTTGCTGGCGTTAGGGTTAAGTGATTGTTTGGTTGCTGGCGTTAGGGTTAAGTGATTGTTTGGTTGCTGGCGTTAGGGTTAAGTGATTGTTTGGTTGCTGGCGTTAGGGTTAAGTGATTGTTTGGTTGCTGGCGTTAGGGTTAAGTGATTGTTTGGTTGCTGGCGTTAGGGTTAAGTGATTGTTTGGTTGCTGGCGTTAGGGTTAAGTGATTGTTTGGTTGCTGGCGTTAGGGTTAAGTGATTGTTTGGTTGCTGGCGTTAGGGTTAGGGTTAGGGTTAGGGTTAGGGTTAGGGTTAGGGTTAGGGTTAGGGTTAGGGTTAGGGTTAGGGTTAGGGTTAGGGTTAGGGTTAGGGTTAGGGTTAGGGTTAGGGTTAGGGTTAGGGTTAGGGTTAGGGTTAGGGTTAGGGTTAGGGTTAGGGTTAGGGTTAGGGTTAGGGTTAGGGTTAGGGTTAGGGTTAGGGTTAGGGTTAGGGTTAGGGTTAGGGTTAGGGTTAGGGTTAGGGTTAGGGTTAGGGTTAGGGTTAGGGTTAGGGTTAGGGTTAGGGTTAGGGTTAGGGTTAGGGTTAGGGTTAGGGTTAGGGTTAGGGTTAGGGTTAGGGTTAGGGTTAGGGTTAGGGTTAGGGTTAGGGTTAGGGTTAGGGTTAGGGTTAGGGTTAGGGTTAGGGTTAGGGTTAGGGTTAGGGTTAGGGTTAGGGTTAGGGTTAGGGTTAGGGTTAGGGTTAGGGTTAGGGTTAGGGTTAGGGTTAGGGTTAGGGTTAGGGTTAGGGTTAGGGTTAGGGTTAGGGTTAGGGTTAGGGTTAGGGTTAGGGTTAGGGTTAGGGTTAGGGTTAGGGTTAGGGTTAGGGTTAGGGTTAGGGTTAGGGTTAGGGTTAGGGTTAGGGTTAGGGTTAGGGTTAGGGTTAGGGTTAGGGTTAGGGTTAGGGTTAGGGTTAGGGTTAGGGTTAGGGTTAGGGTTAGGGTTAGGGTTAGGGTTAGGGTTAGGGTTAGGGTTAGGGTTAGGGTTAGGGTTAGGGTTAGGGTTAGGGTTAGGGTTAGGGTTAGGGTTAGGGTTAGGGTTAGGGTTAGGGTTAGGGTTAGGGTTAGGGTTAGGGTTAGGGTTAGGGTTAGGGTTAGGGTTAGGGTTAGGGTTAGGGTTAGGGTTAGGGTTAGGGTTAGGGTTAGGGTTAGGGTTAGGGTTAGGGTTAGGGTTAGGGTTAGGGTTAGGGTTAGGGTTAGGGTTAGGGTTAGGGTTAGGGTTAGGGTTAGGGTTAGGGTTAGGGTTAGGGTTAGGGTTAGGGTTAGGGTTAGGGTTAGGGTTAGGGTTAGGGTTAGGGTTAGGGTTAGGGTTAGGGTTAGGGTTAGGGTTAGGGTTAGGGTTAGGGTTAGGGTTAGGGTTAGGGTTAGGGTTAGGGTTAGGGTTAGGGTTAGGGTTAGGGTTAGGGTTAGGGTTAGGGTTAGGGTTAGGGTTAGGGTTAGGGTTAGGGTTAGGGTTAGGGTTAGGGTTAGGGTTAGGGTTAGGGTTAGGGTTAGGGTTAGGGTTAGGGTTAGGGTTAGGGTTAGGGTTAGGGTTAGGGTTAGGGTTAGGGTTAGGGTTAGGGTTAGGGTTAGGGTTAGGGTTAGGGTTAGGGTTAGGGTTAGGGTTAGGGTTAGGGTTAGGGTTAGGGTTAGGGTTAGGGTTAGGGTTAGGGTTAGGGTTAGGGTTAGGGTTAGGGTTAGGGTTAGGGTTAGGGTTAGGGTTAGGGTTAGGGTTAGGGTTAGGGTTAGGGTTAGGGTTAGGGTTAGGGTTAGGGTTAGGGTTAGGGTTAGGGTTAGGGTTAGGGTTAGGGTTAGGGTTAGGGTTAGGGTTAGGGTTAGGGTTAGGGTTAGGGTTAGGGTTAGGGTTAGGGTTAGGGTTAGGGTTAGGGTTAGGGTTAGGGTTAGGGTTAGGGTTAGGGTTAGGGTTAGGGTTAGGGTTAGGGTTAGGGTTAGGGTTAGGGTTAGGGTTAGGGTTAGGGTTAGGGTTAGGGTTAGGGTTAGGGTTAGGGTTAGGGTTAGGGTTAGGGTTAGGGTTAGGGTTAGGGTTAGGGTTAGGGTTAGGGTTAGGGTTAGGGTTAGGGTTAGGGTTAGGGTTAGGGTTAGGGTTAGGGTTAGGGTTAGGGTTAGGGTTAGGGTTAGGGTTAGGGTTAGGGTTAGGGTTAGGGTTAGGGTTAGGGTTAGGGTTAGGGTTAGGGTTAGGGTTAGGGTTAGGGTTAGGGTTAGGGTTAGGGTTAGGGTTAGGGTTAGGGTTAGGGTTAGGGTTAGGGTTAGGGTTAGGGTTAGGGTTAGGGTTAGGGTTAGGGTTAGGGTTAGGGTTAGGGTTAGGGTTAGGGTTAGGGTTAGGGTTAGGGTTAGGGTTAGGGTTAGGGTTAGGGTTAGGGTTAGGGTTAGGGTTAGGGTTAGGGTTAGGGTTAGGGTTAGGGTTAGGGTTAGGGTTAGGGTTAGGGTTAGGGTTAGGGTTAGGGTTAGGGTTAGGGTTAGGGTTAGGGTTAGGGTTAGGGTTAGGGTTAGGGTTAGGGTTAGGGTTAGGGTTAGGGTTAGGGTTAGGGTTAGGGTTAGGGTTAGGGTTAGGGTT